>DWJK01003220.1:0-13413 GCA_018248815.1 Croniades pieria auraria
AATATTATAAAATGTAGTACACTCCCACGTTTCACCAGTTACGTTTACGTTCCCATGAAATAGATGGTGAACCTATTGCCATACACCGGCCACAGATCCAGACTCCGAGTCACTACTAGAAATTCTAAATTAGAAAAATCTAATAATACTCGACCCGGGAGTTCAACCCAGGATCTTTCGATCAACAATCACGCTTGAAACTACTCGACCAACGAGGCAGTCAATATATAAATATTATCTTCGCTTGTAATTGCTGTTTCCCAACAAGTTACTCCGTTTTAAGCAGAAAATTTGGATATTACCAGATTCACAATTCATAGGAATTTATTTAATAACTACTATGTGTTACTTCCGAGAACTGTGTTTGTTAAAATATCTCATGTTCCAGTTTGTTCAACACGCCCTACTCAAAGGATATTGAAGGAAATGGCCGGAAAAGAGGATTTATGTTTTTTTTCTTTATTTCAGCTTAGGACCACACATGATTAATGAATCATACGTGCACCTGAAACTGTGACGTTGGAAATATTGTAAGGAGAGAGAGAAAATATATGAAAAAGAGAAAGACATGACATTGGAGTCAGATTAAACCAGAGCTTTTACGTTTACCCTTAGGTTTCCCAGTGTATTGTAATAATTATTGTTGATCCAAAGACACCTGACTGCTAAGCATGGGGTTGTGGGTTCGATTTAAACCCAAAACAATTGTTTGTGTGATCAGCGCGTTTGTACGTACTGTGTCTAGATGTAGAATTATTTGGATAAGTATGTATTTAGAAATGACTACAGCATTTCTGCTGTCTGGTTGCCATTACAACAGATATGCCTCGTTTAGAAACAGAGGATTTTTATGACCAGCAAGGTCGCGACAGAGACGGCGGGAGCTCATGAGAATGGACCTCGTACAGTTCCGAAACTAGTCGGGCCATCGCGAAAAACGTACGTGAGTTAAGCCGTTACATTTTTAATCATGTGTATACATACTCACGAAACATTTACTAGAATTTTTTTATGTTATTATTATTATGAAACAGAAGAAATGTGTAGTACAGTCCATATAATCAGAATCTTAAGTACCTTCATTCGCTGCTATCCACCAGATGAAGCGATGAATAAGCAAGTATTAAACCAGAAATTAAATTATTTAATACAAAACTCCTTTAGAACCAAGTTCATAAGTCGGCGAGATATTCAAACATCTGTTTATCCCCGCAATAAACTGAAGATGGCGGATGAAATAGTTTAAATTAAATTCTCGAGGGGAAGCCACTAGCAGATATAAGACAGCGATTTCACTTTAGTTTTTATTTGTATTTTCATTCGCGCTACATTCCTCTATTTTGAACTAACAATGGCTGCAAAAGTAATTGTGCGATGCCAAAATATCTTCATTGCTCTGGAACTTTGTTTACAGCTGGAGTTTAATAATACTTCGTATATACTCGTATTTTAAGTGGTCATTACTTGTAATTTTATAGCATACATATACTATTTGAGAAAGAACGAATGTAATCGAGATTGTTTTCAATGTTACGAACTGAAATGACAATGGTTTAAGGGCATTGGTGCAATAAATTTCTCAAAATCAGGGAGTCATTTCTATGTACTAATTGTTTTATCGACATAGGCAAGGATTTAATATTTTTTTCTATTTTGCGGACAGAAGTGATTCATCCCTTACAAATTTCGGAGCCTACAGGGTCTAAAGTTTGCTCCATAAATGATTTATGAAACAATTTTTTTGAGTTCGCGCGTTCTCTTCAGAGCGTTCACGGGCATTGTTTATTCATCGACTTCGTATATTTCGTTGGCAATAAAATATACAAAAAACCGAAAAATTGTGAATAAAAATATGTATCAGAAAGTGTCTGCCCATTCGCTTTTCTATTAGTGCTATCCAACTTACCTGTGTTATCTCGTCTAATATATCGTTAGATAACACTAGCGCTCTGTAGCGTTACGAACCTAGTGTATTAATAACTTTATAGTCACAAAATTTACATACAGTCTATCCAAGATCAATTATTAAAATTAAATATTGATATTTCATCACAAATGAAAGCAAAATTAATTAAATCTTGCTTTCAGTACATTTTCTCATGTTTTTATACATCTGAAAACTGGACTAATGTATACCGATATTCTATCGTAACATGAAACAGTACGTTATTTAATATTTTTTAGATGTAGAGATCGCGATGTTGTCTATTCATTCATGAGGATTTTGATGACGGCCGCTTCAATTTCCACGTATCGTACAAGGTCTTAGGTACAGAACTTAGCAAAATGTCGAGCGTAGACTTCATGCTGGTCCATATACTATTTAGTCAAAAAGTTCAGAGCATGTCATCGTTAAGCGCGAGCCGTCTGCGTTTTACGACACTCCGAAGTTGGTTTACGAGCGAACTTTCAAAAAACAGAACACCTCTCGTAAAAGTTGGCAGGTGACTTGCATCTGGGATGTCACTAAAAATTTCTTCACCTTTTTCGTTTTTCCTGTATTAGAATTTCCGGTACACTAATAGTTAATGTGAGTTTCTTGAGAATTAAGAGTAATAATTTTATCATTAGTTAGATACATATATCCACATTTTTTTAATTATTTGAACGTTTAGTAATATTAATACGATAGAATAAAATATAAATTAAAACTAAACAGTGAAAGAGCTCGGTTATTAGGTATACTTAACATATACTTAAAATATTAGGATACATACACTCTTGTGACGAAAATTTTATTGTAGATGCCACCCTAAATACAGGCGCTATTCACCATGTTGAATTCTGACGAAATTAATTCCTACGAAGGAAACTTCTCAAAACCGTAAAGAGCATCTCAGACTCCAGGATATTTGACTTACGAAACGGCCCAGTTGCAAAAGTAAATAACTCAAGTTTAAGAAAAAAGTTCCATGAAGGTGACGACTTTTAGAGTTGTGCCTTCTTCACTCAGAGTTTGTCTTTTACGGCCTGTTTTTGAGTTCAGGACGAAATGATGTATCCAATATGGTTGATACATGATATTGAACTCTATGTTTACGTTTTAAAGGTCAAACTGGAAAAATAGATGTGATGGTACTTAAGTCTCCCCAAACTGTGAGACTAAGTAGTAGTTTGCTTGAGAGACGTGGTTTTTCCGAAAGTCATGCTTACTGTATACTTTGAATTTTGAACAGCGAATAACTCACGAACCTTCTACAATGCCAGAGGATTCGCAAATCTGTCATTGAGTGTAAAGACAGCTTCAATATATAATTTATTGATGTAATATGCCAATATTCTTTCCTGCCAGGAAAAATCTGAACATCATCATCAGTAACAACCATTTTATTGTTCCATTCTTAAACCTTGTCTCCTTTTATGAAGAGTAGGTTTGTGTCCATAGCTTTCCGTTCTAGTCACGCGCTATGTGTCGGAATTAACAGGTCTTAGCGAATTTTTCGAAGAATTCACTTACGAAGATCATTTTATAGGTTAACAAACATTTTAATATCTAATTATCCAAAATTTAATTTAATTTATAAAATCATAATGTTTGTGGAGACCGAAAACTTCAAGACTGATCGTCTGACCAAAACGTAAAAAAAAGTAACATCACGCCAGTAATCTCCGAACAGGTAGGCAGAGGAGTGATCGTCTGACCAGATATAAATATAAAAGTAGACATCGTATGCCGGCTCCACATCTACAGAGATTAATAACTGTAAAGACATAAGTAGACTGAGAGTTTTAAATCTATCCACACTGACTTAAAAAAAATTGTATTTATATGTAATAAATCATTTTTTGATTAAACCAGCAAAAATGACTATATTAATACATTCGTATATTATTCATAATAAAATGATGTACCGCCTGAATTCCCATAAGTATGATTTTCCGGATACTCGACTTGTTTCGGACCTATACGAAGTTCTTCATGAGCCTCCGTCAATCGCGACGGTGAACAGCTTCCGCTGGAGACTGAATTTGGCAAATGTTTTATACTGTCAACGTACCTTCTGAAATTTCATGGGTTTTAGATTTTCCGTCTAATTTAAAATGCTTTAAGCAGAGAAGAGAGCGCTTCAAATAGATTCGTATATATTGTGTATCGTATTGAGTATAAAAGAAATCCTATTCATAGAAAATAACTCGATAATAATAAGAATATAATCATACTTTGACGGTGCTGCCATCTACACAGCATTGCAATATTGCTTTACAGACTACCAACAAAGAAATAACTTACATTATTAGGGTCTGAACACACTTCGAGCGTTTTTGACGCTGCGTTTAATTGGAAAGTATTATTCGTTTCCTAACATTATCGTCTAACCTCATCCCATAATATCGTCTTAATAATAATAGTTACAGTATGAAGTAAATCAAAATTAATTTCCAATCGCATTTGCTATCTTCCGTTAACATCATCAGTTCATAAGTGCGTACGTCCTTTCATAATGGACATACGTTAAGTCAAATGAAAAATCTTTCGTACAGGTTACAATCAGTTAAAGAAATAATCTCGTTATTAGAAATTAAATTTTCTTTTGTATACTTGTCTTTTTACTTATTTTGGTTTAAAATCTTCCCCACCAACTGCAATAACGAATCGGTCGGTCCGTGTTTGTGAGTGTCCAGTGATTCTGTACTGGTATTCTCTTGGATTTGATTTCGGAAAGAAACTCATGCCATTTAAGTTAAACCAACCGAAACAGCGTTGGAACCGCTACAACTACTTCTGAAAGTTACCTATGATATGCCTTATTATTATACCACTGTAAATAGTTAAGTAAAATTTTAATAATAATTCCCTAAAAGAAGTCGATGAGCCTGTACAATGACCTTAATGTAGAAGCGTGAAAAAATTTTATCCGCACAGTAGCCGGTAGAAATGGGCGTGGCGATATACAGTGTGGCTATTAATAAGGTTCAATTGCGTCGTCTGAAAGACCTCTTACAACGCCAAAGGAAATAGCATTAAAGATATCATGCCATAAACAGTTTTCATATCGGATCGGAGACGTAAGATGCACCTTTGATCTTTCATATATTTCACCCTTATATGGTATAAAATTTTCAGACATATTCAGAATGTGTTATTATTTTCGTTTCATACTTGTTTTTGGTTAAAAAGATTGATAGTTTGTTAGTTTTGTTTGTCGGTACATATACTACAGGCGACCATCTTAATCCTGAGAAGTACCATCCTTTTTTACCTGATCTCGTACAGAACATACACTGACTATTACTATACTACTTGCACGTATACTGCCATATACCGAGCTAATGATGTGCACAATACGTGTTACTGCAGTCCTGTCACTAATTTAAAAGTAATAATCCTATAAAAACTCATACAAACTGATACTAACAGTCCTATATTACTATTCGAAGTCCATTCCAGATGTTCATGAGCAACAACGATCCCACGTTACTGACGAATGTTTTCAATTGTCTTTGCTTAAAAAAATTCTATATAATTTTGAGAATAATGTATGTACATGGATATGAAGTCGACAGGTCTACTTTTTACTGACATATAAATAAATAATCAGGCCTTTACAAAACTTCTTAACAGTCCTGAGGTTATAATGTTGTGTTATTGTCTTATAACATTTTTTGAACCCTTTTTTTCTGAAATTAAAATTTAGTACCTTTTTGTTCACAAACATAACTAACGAAACCTTATTCTTTAGAAAGCACATCTTATTCAGACTCACCCACAACGCCAAGCAAAAAGATAAAGCCGAAGCTATTTATGGCCCGAAGGAGATGAAACCAAAATGTTGAAAACAAAATAAGCCTTACGAATAAATTTCAAACGCCGTCCGCACTTCGTCAAACGGTGTACGTTGCAGCTGAAAACCGAAAGAACTTTAAACACACGTCACTTTGACGCCAATATGTCATTTATGACAATGTCAAACGGGTGACATTTCCGTGAGACTGATTACGTATATCGGTCGTTTTAAACAGTGGTAAAACATTCACCTTCTTGTGAATAGACCTGAAAAGAGCCTTTGTGTGACCTTGGTTCAGCATTCAACCGTTCTAGGTTCGCCGCAAGCAGTCCACCATGATGGAATTTTTAATACCGCTGGTCGTTTCCCGTTATGACAGTTTACGTTTATTGTGACCACACAATGGCACTGCTGTTTTGCATCTGGTTTGACTTAATTGGACATGAATTTTGGAATTGCAACAGCTGCTTCTGCCTACGTACACTGGGTTACATTTCTCGTTAACTTTTTGCAGTTTATTTCGGCGATTTCATCAAATATTTATTACTCTAACGTCTCTCTTATGATTTGAGAATTTTAAAATTTCAAGACTTTTTTCTTTTTAATTATTTGCTGAATTTAGGCTCATATGTGTCTTTGCCTTCCACCATGGAATGAGGGTAACCAGATCCAGATTAAAAGCCGCTACTGAAAATTCTAAGTAATTATATCAAGTTCTAACTTCCATGTCTTCGATGCGTAGCTATGGAAAACAGATTGTATGTTACTAACGCTTGAACATAATTCCTGTTTCCATGAAAGCTTCGCTATAAATATCGTAAGAAGGAAAACGAGATAATTATGTAAGAATTCCTCGCGGCCCGCGTTAATTACTTTACTTTACCTATCTACGTAAAGTGCAGAGAATAATCACATTGTTATATACAGGAAGTACACGATTATTATTATGTTATAATATAACAGATACTATACTTTGATCTTAGCCAAAAGCGAGAAGCGATAACAACTGTTTAAAAGCGTGATTCAAAATAAATAGAAGAAAAAAAAATAGATAAACGAAGCCAAATATAAAATTGAGGATGTAATGAAAAAGATTGAAGGTGCGAAGAGAAAAAAATATTAAATTAGTTAATATCTACACCTGTATTCCCTGAAGGGCAAACAGAAAAGTTTTAAAATTCAGCTTGGTATTGAAAATGTTAATGTTCATATTCATGTTTTTTTTTCATAACTATAAGACTGTTCGTAAACTATACTAAATGTAACATTACAAAGAATGTTAATACTCTAACATGACGCAAAAACGAACAACAAAAATTGGATAGATTTTTTTTTAAAATTCTATTGGCACATTAATGTAATTGTGTTTTGGTTGGTTTGTTCTTCTTTCATGCAACAGCCGTGCTACGATTGACATGATTTTTTGCATAAAAACAGTTCATGAACCGGATAATCATATTAGCTACTTTTCATACCGGGTGAATGTATGATCTAGTGTGAATCGAATTTAGAAACGGGTAGGTTAAAACTTAATTTTAAGAAAGAATTCGTGTTACACAGCATAGTATTTTTAATCAAATCCCAAAAAAGCGCGGTAAAAAGTGAAATACATACTTACTCAAAATATCCTTAATAACTAGCAATCAATAAATTTTGACAATGTAAAGAAAAAAATACATATGCACTTACACATGCACGCACGCTCTCACGCTTGCACGCACGCACGGTCTCACGCACGCACGCATACACACACGCACACAAATTGTAGTGGACTTAAACGCCATTGTCAATACAGCATCATCCCTTGCCACCCACCGCTGAACACGCCCATGTGTACAATCGGCAATAATCGTAGCTTTCATACATAATAACCAGTACATTCGCCCATGTTTTTATGAATTCAAATTGTACATCGTCGCAAACAATGATATCTCAGTAACATTTAATGAAGGTATTTAATAATTCGGCAGCGAAACGAGCTAATTATTCGACAATTCCTTGTGTTCCGCATTAATGACATATCGTGGTACATTTATGCCTGTACGTTCTATTATACCCGTATTTACTTATTACAAAATATCTCACGGTATACTAATTGGTTGTATAATTTCTATTCCCAACGCACGATTAAATTTTTTCGTAGTAATGGTATATCCTTTAAAAAATACAATATCTTAAATGAATGGAAAGAGAAAAGAGTAATATATTAAAAAGGTGCTTTTAAAATGCATGTAAAATCAGTGGCGACTTGTTTATTCACAGATTAAACATTTGAAAATTACAGTTATGGAGAAAATCATTTGTAATCATATGTATCTGCTCTCCCTTTTTTTTAATCTTGAAAATCTTGGATTGTCAGAAAACAGTGCCAAAAATCATTCAGTTTGACATAAATAGTCACGCTTTAACTAAAATTAAAACAATGTTGGAAATTGCTTGTCTTGCAGCTTTTATACTGTACTAATACCGCCCAGAAACCATTGGATATAATCACTGCTAAGGAATAAAATCAATATTCGAAAGTATATAAGTAGAAATCAATGCATTTTAACGTCATCTAGTGGTAAATAACAGCGAAATAATAATTGCGAAAACATATTTATAACTAAATTTTTTATACTAGTATTCATAGCGATCGGTTGATAATATTGAAGTTAAAATGTTCCAACGCCATCTAGTGATGAGTTACAATAAAGGGGATAGTGTAAGAGTCTCCTTGATTAAAATCACTTGTATGTGACAACTTTAATACATTATGTTTTGAATGGTGTTGCCTGTAATTATCTTGACATTTTACAAGAACAGCGGGATTTTATATATAAAAATAATTCCGGCTATGCAAGTATGTTGATAACACAATAAATAAACTTTCATGGTGATCAATGACATCATAGTCATCCCAAGTTGGTACCAATATATGTACATACATTATATAGCCAACTTAGTATAGTATGCCTAATTCCTTTTGCCTTAAAAACGAATTTTTAAAAGTATATGAATGCGCATATAACAGTAGCTTATAGATGTAGCTAATAATTAGCCTAACTGCCTAAAATCAATAAGCAATGTTCTCCTCTCCTACTGTAAAATGCTCCTGAAATTGATCACTAGTGATCCAATCTTAACCTAATCATAACACTGGTGAGGAATTTCTACACTATATACATAGACCGGTAAGCGCAATATAAGTCAATTTGGCGAGAGGTCGCTCCGCGGTAATCCAGTTCAAACCGGTTCGATCCGGTTATACGTTAGCTTGTTTACCGGATTAGTGCGGCTTGCCAGGCTAACGCGTACGTTGACGCCTCAGGTGCTTAACTACTAAATTGTTAGAAACGTAATTTTGAAACATTTTGGTAAATACACAGGCTAAAATCATTTTTAGGCAACATTAATATAAGGTATTTTATTCTTGAATCCTATAATACAGGGACATTAACTAATCCGCATTAAGAGATATAAAAGATTTAAATGCCAGATTTTTCAACTTTCTGTGCTTTGCGGCTGGTTGTTTCCTTTTATTTGAATGTGTAAGAAAACACAAAAATGCCGGAAAATAGGACGTTATTTTAAAGTTGACTTTTGCGCGATTTTAATATGGACAGTTTGTTAGCTTTTCTGAAAGAACTATAAAGGCACAATCTACGCAAAATAAAAATATTAATTAAAATGGTTTTCAAATTATTGCCAGAACACATACAGCAAGTTAAGATGAAGTCTGAAACAGACATGCTTTGTATTCACCATAATGTAAAGGAAAATATGCGGACACACGAAACTTTAATGAGGAATGTTCAATTCAATTATGCAATCAATTAATTGATTGATAATTATTTAATTCTCAAGTTAGTAGTTAATAAATAAAAATTAATTTAAATTATTTGGTAATACGACATTGTCACTATTTAACTCGTTTTTTTGCCACATTTGATAAAAACAGAAAATGAACGTGCAGATTAACGAGCGTCAAATGCGTTTTTCTTGGTATTTTTTTAATTATTGCTAGTGACACTTTCGGTTGATTTCAAAGCTTTACGAAAATATACTACATATTCCATTATGTAAGAAGATCACTTAAACATGCATAAGTATTCATTATTCCTTAATATAAAATATTTTATCATAGTGCCTGACTATTCTTAATCATTTTAATATGTGTGACTGATATTTAACATTGATATTGTCATGAAAATGAAAGGAATATTTCGTCGTACATTTCGTCATATTTCACACCAGACAGATTGTAGTCGCAAGGTTTTACTCAAAAGATAGTTGCTGTCTAATATACCCTCATGACACATGATAAAGTGTCATATATTCATTTAAGTATGACAAGACGACTACACATATGCTTATTATTATTTCATAGCATATTTATTAACGATTTCATTAGAATTCTTATATCGTCTGAGATAATCAGACACAACATGAAATATTAGTACAATATTAAATCTAACATACATATGTCACATGAAATATTTCGAACGTGTAGCAATATTATTTTCAAAATGAAAATGGCACTTTCATAAATTTTATTATTACTGTTAATTTTATTTTTGTATATGATAGTCCACATGACGTTTGTGGTAAGGAAAATTCACCATTTATTTAAAGACATAAGTGGACGGCGACATTTAAAAATTTTTTTACTTCATAACATAATAAAACGTTCTTCCATGTGTCTTCTCTTTTCAATGTTGGTAGAAATACATTTAAAGATGAAAAAAAAACAGTGCATAAAGTTTGTTTAAATTTTAATGCTTAAGAGATATGCAGCCACCATATGCTTTCGAAGGCTCCTTTCTGTAAATTATCAAATGACCGAAAATACCTTTATGAATTTTTCTCTTCATTATTATGTACATAAAAATCAAATCAATAAATATTATTTTAACTTTTCATTCCACCAAAGAAATGTAAATTTTACGCTTTAAAGTGGCGTTACTGTAATATTACCGTGGTGTTACCATGACAGCATTTCAGTTTGAGACTAGTTTCATATTCACTTTCCTACAATATACTAATGAATGGCTGGCTAACCTACATGATCTGCGAGGCCCATTGTACGTTGTACTGCCACTTCCTTTGCTGTTAGTTTACTTAAAATTATGAAATTTTTCACGACATTAATATTTTTCAAAGAGTTTAAATTAGAAATCTTCTTACATATTACAAAGACAATGAATTTCATTAAAAGCTGTAAATACATCTATTACTCATAGTTAGCACTCAAGTACTTTTGTACCACTATATGCCTACGGGTATATAGGGTTTAAGAAATTTTATTCCCCATTAAGAATTTTGCAATTCACTTACATGAGAAACTTACGTTTTATACATTAGTCTACGCGTACATGAGCGTGTTATAGCGAAATAAAAATAATAGGTAGATAGTTTTACAATAATAGGTTAGTTTTACAATAATAGGTAGGTAGTTTTACAATAATAGGCAGGTAGTTTTACAATAATAGGTAGGTAATTTTACAATAATAGGTAGGTAGTTTGACAATAATAGGTAGGTAGTTTTACAACAAGAGGTAGTAGTTTTACAATAATAGGTAGGTAGTTTGACAATAATAGGTAGGTAGTTTTACAACAATAGTTTTACAATAATAGGTAGGTAGTTTTACAATAATAGGTAGGTAGTTTTACAATAATAGATAGGTAGTTTTACAATTATAGGTAGGTAGTTTTACAATAATAGGTAGGTAGTTTTACAATAATAGGTAGGTAGTTTTACAATAATAGGTAGGTAGTTTTACAATAATAGGTAGGTCGTTTTTTTTTTTTAGAAAATTATTTGCGTTAAGAAGTATTAGGAAGTAGGTAGTATGACAAACATATACGACACGGCGAGTCAAAAATAAGGACATAAAGCTACTAGATACGGCTCTATAATCTGTTGAATATGATATACTATAATCTATTAGTAATAGTAGTAGTATATCTAGTATATATAGATATTTGTATGAAAAGTCTTATAATTAAAACTATTTCTCGCCACGTATTTCCATGTTTTGGTTACATAAGATAGGTCAGAAATAGCTATGTAAGCCTCTAAGGGTATTATAGTCGCTGCAGTCCGTGGATGTGTGCACCCAATCTATGATACCATCTGAGAATGTCTATATCCAAGCATAATCGTTTCATTCATTTAATTATCAGCCTGTCTAAGTCCATTGATGGACGTAGGCCTCCCCGAGGGATTTTCGCCCATAACCCCCCACGCTGGGAATGTAGGTTGAGCATCCCAGAACACGGCTTTATGCATTGCCTACACTGCTACCCATCTGACGCAATTGTAAGAGACCCAATGTCTAGCAATTAAACGAGAAAAGAAAAAACACAAAACACGATGTCCAATTTCAAGCACTGATATCATGAGGGACAATCAAGATTCGAGGAAAAATATCTATTATTATAGGCGTTAGCTTTTTCCCCTGGTATAATTCAATTCCGGTTCATACTTGCTACGTAATGATAAGGATTTAACTATAACTTTATGTAGAACTTTTAACATGCAAAAGTAATTTAGTTTGTCTATGTTAATATTGTTATGAGCTTTGGATGTCTTTATTTAATTCCGGCAAATAATATCGACATTAAATGACCTACAAACACGTGTTATAACGGAGAAAGAAAAAATCTTAAGAAATATTATACACTTTAGATGTTGCAAAAAAAATTAAGGCGTGTGAATTCCGCCAACCCGCACTTGACCAGCGTGGCTGACTGTGGCCTTAACTCTCTCATTGTGAGCGGAGACCCGTAATCTAACAGTGGAATGATATAAAGGGACAGACAGAAGTAGGTACAGACATTGTTTTTAACAATCCTTTTGATAAAAATTTAAATACCCTAAAAGCATGATGGATTGGATGTGAAGAGTTAAAGATTAAGCTCGGTGGCGTGCTATTGGTAGGGCCTATGTCCAGCAGTGGAGGGGGTGTAGGTTGATAATGGTGATGATGAAAAGCATTACTGATTAAACCACATTAACTACAGATAATAACCATAATAATAAATAATCATCCCTTTTGTAAAGTGTAGTAGTAGTGGTAGTTAGTTCCTGACCGTATTCGGCCACAGCGACTGGGGACCAACTAACGACAGCTTCGTTGGTGCGCTCTCTTATGACTGACATAACCGATTTTTGCAGTGAATGTGCGACCACATTCGCCGCATGTCAGTACTCCTCCGATATAATTGTAATGAATGGCCGCAGGTGGCCGGGCCTCGAGCTCGTCTCGTTTTAAATCGAGCTCATCTCGTCGTTTCCTGTCAAACTCAAACACCTTGGTGTTCACGGTGTGCCTCCAGAGTGGCCGTACCGCTGCCATTGTCTCCCATTGTGACGGATCGATGTTACATCGTTTCATATGACGCTTAAGCACGTCTTTGTACCGCAGTAATTGACCGCCCTGTTTCCGCTTGCCATTCTGCAGTTCAGAGTAAAAGATACCTTTGGCTAGTCTCTGATTCGACATCCGGGAGACATGACCAGCCCACCGCAACTGTCTCCGCATTAGACAGGTCTCTATTCCTCCGACATTAGCACGTCGTAGAACATCCGTGTTACGAACACGATCCGACCAATGGATATTCATAATGGCATTTAAGGTGGAATCTGTCTAATGTTTTGATATGTTTACGGTACAGTGGCCATGTTTCGGAGGCATATAAGAGA
>DWJK01003221.1:0-13411 GCA_018248815.1 Croniades pieria auraria
GTCGACTGACGGGGTGACATCACCGGGGGGCGGTTGACCCCCCGAGACAGCCCGGCTAAAGAGGAGATCCTCCCGCAGACTCGCACCCATGCGGCGATATATCCGCCGCGGCGTACGAACGACTACTTGCTTGCAAGACTTATCAATGTTTTGGCTGCCTTGAAGGACCTTTTTCACGCCACGATTGAAGAACCCCAAAAAGATAAATATGTTTATTCTTCCTCCCACATTCACTGCCTAACACATTGGAGAGACACAGGCGTGATGTTGCGTTATCACGATTACTACCAAATATTACACAATTCGTTGAGATAAACTCAAATTTGTGCACACGACTGAGTGCACTTACACGCCGCGGCAGCCGCTATACGATGATTACCTCCACTGACTCCATTATCCAATCAATTACGGAGATATGACATTAATCGTGCATTACATTACGGATTCTCAGGCAAAATTCAACTTTAATACATAGGCACTATGGTTTCGTTTTCATTGCGGTGTGTTACGGAGGAAAATGCACATTTAGAATTAAGTAAGAGATGCTGATGTATAGGGTTGTTCAATAGTAATAATAATAATATTACGGAACAACTCATATGCGGTTAACTGGTCTCAAATTACATCGAACCCTTAGCGTAGTCACCAAGTAATTATTATATACACATACATAAATATCTGAATGCATACCATACATATAGATAATTTCACATCCAGACACAAAAAAATATTCACGCTAATCATACAAGTGTTAGTCTCGAATGGAAATCGAACCCACTACCTTCAGATCAGAGCCAAGCAGCCACATGTCAGTAACCAACAGCGCAGTTTGAAGAGTACTCCATTATTATACAGCGTTAATGATGTAGTTTTTTAATGTCATGACTGTAGAGAATTGGACCAGCAGGTCACCCCGTTCTAAGAGAATTCCAATTCGCAGACATTCAAATTAAATAAAAAAACACGTACATTTTAATGAACAAATTGATCCGCCAGGTATATTTTGCCCGCCCGGATCATTGTTCTAAGTGGAACAATAAAATTCAAGCACTTTAGATATTAGAGTCGGACACTGGTCAAAGCGTACCACTAACATCCAATAATCATTATCGGTATTGTCATGATTACATTGTTATCATAATCATTATCATTAGAATCATCGCCAAAATGGCCAATAAGAAAAAAATTAATAAAACCTAGCGTTCATAAAGCCATAACTTAATTTGTCCAAATAAAAAAAATATACTGCCTCGTTGGTCGAGTAGTTGCAAGTGCGACAAGGTCCTGGGTTCAAATTCCGGTTCGAATATTATCGTATTTTTTTAATTTAGAATTTCTTGTAGTGACTCGGAATCTGGATCAGTGCCCGGTGTATGGCAATAGGCTCACCATCTATTCCATGGGACGTAAACGGAACTACTCGTATGAAATGTGGGAGTGTACTACACTTTGACTCTGCATACTCCTTTGGGGATTACAGGCCTGATATTACAGTAAAAAATAAATGTAGTTATTTAAAAAATACATTTCTCTTTCACCCATCACTCAACCTGAACAAAAATAAATATTTCTCTGTCGTCACGCTAATGTTTGTCTCCTCCGGGAACGGCAGCGGGAATATTAACGCATTAGGTCTAATGTTAATTGTGTACTATTCTTGTACCACTTAGTCTCGTTTGCTGTAAAAATAGCACTTAAACAATTATTGTATCGTCAAGCCTGGTCTGTCAAGAAGTAGGTAGAGAGCACCAACTGCCCAATAAATCTCTTCTTACAGATCTGATGTGCTTTATCTGCATTCATCACTCTCTTTATTATCGCATGATAGTCTCGGATACCTTTGACTCTGCCATCAGCCCGTATCTGACCAAGATAGATAAATCTTAGTCTCACTTGGTGTTTACATCTATCAAAGTTATATAAAAATAGCGTAAATTATACAATATTAAATTATACAATAGATTTGAGTAGAACTTCAGAAACAAGACCCCGACGAGATAAATCCGCACCGTCGAACATAAAAACTTATTTCGACTCAAATTTCAGACAGTGAAAAAAAAGTATGCCAATTATAAGTTAAGATTTGAATAGAAACGACTGAAATTCCAAAAGCTGATTATGTGATAGGAGTTCACTGAAGTTGGTTGGGGGATTGTCACGATCAGTAGCCGAGAGCGGTAACGAAGTTCGCGTAGACAAAGAGGGCGGGGACGCGGATTGTATCAGCGGCGTTCGAGTGCCTCCGCCATGGGCGCGGCCGAAAGGGAAGCGGTGAGATAACACTTAGGAAGTCTTACACTTTCAAACCATTCCTCCATATCGGCGTGTATAAAGTGGAAACCGCTATTTTTCACATGAGCGTAAGCCCACCGAAACTTCAATCCGTCTGAAGCGAACGGACGAATAAAACTTTCGAATTTATAATAGAACTTGAGCGCCAAAGTTTCATCGGATCAAACGGCGGCGAGTTTCAAAATCACAGACCGACCGCGATTTCATCGTTTAGGTAAAATAGCAAGGATAAAGTTTCGAGGATAGCCGGCAGGTCTCTATATAGAACTCGAAATGGAATCGGATTTTATGAAAATCCTTCGTTTACTTAGTACAGTATATTTTATTGGGTCATCCGTCAAGGAGCTGTGTAGGGCCCTCGTCTGCTGTGAGACCAAAAATAATTTTATCAACATTCACCTTAAAAATTAACGAATTTGTTCAGGCGGTCCTCCAAGTTAATGACTGAACCGTCCAGAAAAATACTCGAAAACGGAAGCTGTGGTGGTGAAGTCTGTGTTTTTTTGTACATTTTTAATTTTCTGCCTGTTGAGCAAACATCGGGCGCAGTGTTTTCTGACGATAAATTCGTATAAAAGAGGGGGAGGAGGCTTGTCACGACCTCTTTAAAATGCGTAAAGGAAGTCCGTTCGGGAATTGGGGCACGGGACGAGTCGTGATGGTTTTTTTTTTTTATTTAATACGCGTTTAATTGAGACTTAAGAGCAGACAATAGCGAGGGCTCGCCTCGGGCGCGCCTCTTCAATGAAATCCATTGAGTGGTCCCTAGAAACCCTTTGTCAGTCAGTGTAAAAAACCCATTCCAATATTGTTCTAGGTACAAAAAAGCTGAGACAATTGAGAACAGAGAGAGGGTTTGTTTTTACACAATTTTTTAAAATAGACGAGCTTTTAAATTAACGCACAGAATATTTTATAATGGTTTAACGCAACACGTCGTTATCCCATGGATTAACGCTTCAGCCGATGTCGAAAGTAATCCCACCGTATGGTACAGAACTCTACCGAACCGTAGCGGTATGAAAAATATATGAAACAGATGCGCATTAAAAATGTCATGGTCCTTTGGCAAATAAATAAAAACACTAACATTTAATATACCCGCTATGAGCTATGAATAATACTGAAGTAAGCGATGATAACGTAGTGTTTCAGCTTTCCACACGGGATTTAAGTTTGAATCCTGGGCTGGAATATTTTATAGCCAAGAGATGAGTACTTTTTGCTATAAAAATTATGAGCATTTTTATACTAAAAACATCACTTTGCTTTAATGGAAATTGTCGTATGTAAACATACAAACATTATGCTTTAACGTTAAAGAAAATGTCGTAAGTTAACATTATAACGTTAAAGTTCTTCTGAATTTAGTTGTATAATATGACCAAAACCCTTCTCATTCTGAGTAGAAATATAAGTAAATCTAAAAACTATTATTGGTGTCTTCTAACTAGAAATTCCCAGTAATACTTCGGCGTAGGAATCTGTGCCCGATATACATAATATGTCGATAGTCTCGCCCAGTATTACATTGGTTGTACAACATACCTGGTGAAACGTGAGAGTGGTACACTTCTCTGCCTCTCCGTCTAGGGAAATACAGAGTGATGTTATGTGATGCTAAAAACATCTATCCTCATTCAGTAAACAGATCGCTGGTAGCGACTGTTCATAAGCCTGGTCTCAGAGAGGACGTAAGGCAGCCGATAGACATTCAATAACACTCGTTGCGTCGCATTCGAGGAACGAGTGGTTTGAGAGCGAGAAGCAGCCACTCGGGCTCGGTTTGTGGATCTCTTTGACAGCTAAAGATTTATCTTTTCAGACGGAATTGTATTGAACTATGTATTTACAATGAGTCATATCTAATTAGCGAATGTATTAAAATAACGACTATTGATAATGTATTGAAAAAAAAGTAATAGCGAAGACGACTTATTTGTTTTATTTTTAATTGAGTATTCATGAAAATGATCATTAATTAATGTTTATGATAGTAATAAAACGGTTATATTCGAAGGGTGTTATAATACCATACTACTAAAACGATTCGTGAGTATCTGTATAACAGATTAAATTTTGTACTGGTATAGCCCAGGCATGTTTTCCGGGATAGTTGGGGGCCTAATCAGGTAGTTCTTCAAGAGCTTGCTACAGTTCCCAAGGGAGTAATCCTTAGTAATAAGACGTTTATTTTCTTTACAGGATAATGACCCGATAATCCAATTGTGAGAAAAGATTATGTATACAAGTTGCAACAGACATTTAACATTGCTGATCTATCCCCAGCTGCATCACTTCCTAACTTGGCCCGGGAACAATATTACTACCAACGTGGATGACATTATGCCAGGGTCAAGTGCAACTCTACAGAAATACTCCCATGGAACTGGCACCGCAACGAGCCGCGTAAGTTGTAAAACGAAATAGTTCTAGAAAAATCCAGAAAGAATTACTTTAGGCAACTGAGATCACTCCCGTCTGAAAAAGACCGCTGGTTGGCCCCTTTGATTGTGAAGAATTTTAAATAACAATGGGCTGCTTTAAATTCCTTTCGTTGCCGGCAGTACGAAGCCTCTCGCAAGCCTTTTAGAGATAAATTCTTTGAGGAAAATCCGTAAGAAAAAAAAAAGTTGGCTTTCCACATCGCCCTTTGTAAGGGATTCGATAGATAATTGTTTCGATCTTTTGGAAAGTTTTATTTTATTATCACGGGAACTTCTCGTTTATGAATTTGAAATACCTGTATATCTATATACTCTTTCATTCTGAGAGGGACCTGTATCCAACAGTGGAATGATAAGAGTGGTTGATGAAGACAGGCAAAAGAAAATGTAGGCCAGGCAAGATTATATACTAACTACCTATGTTGAATAGTAAAAATTACTCTATAACTTATGACCATACTTGTAACAAAAATTCTAGGTTAACTGTCCCTTTTACTAGATGCTTCGTTACTACCTGTATACAGATGATAAGGTCTCAGGTTCTACTTTGTAAGCTCCCATTGACCGCCGTTTGCGCTTAGATCTCTTTTCGATCGGCGTACGCTCATGAAGACCGATGTATGTACAATAAATATGAATAAATAAATAAATACTGCAAAACATCTTGGTCAACATCATTTAAATCATCATCATCGCTTACATTATAAAGTTATAAAAATGTTACACTCACACGCCGGAATAACCACACCTAAGGGGACTCTCGCTCTCAGTGTAAGAAACTTTTGCAACACCTCGATGTACTCCTACTCTTGGAAAAAGTACTAACACACAACAGTCCTAAGTGTACAAGGTTGTTTGGTTGATATGCGACTATTTAAAAGTTCCTTGCCACAGTTCAGTTCTGTTACGTACGACTCGACTTTCGCACAAAGTGCTTTTATTCTTTCTTATTACTATATCACCACGCGCGGCACCTTATGGGGTAGGTAGAGAGCAATGAGTGTCAAATATCTCTAACCTTACAGAAGTAACAAACTTATTTTTTTTCTAGTTTAGAAACGTTTTTCGAAATTGTATTTGCCGTATTCACCAATCACCTTAGTTCTAAGTGACGTATTGCAGCTGCCAACCGAATGCAAATACAAAAATATATAATAATATTTATATGCATAATATCGATGGATAATTTTATTAATGACACACATGTCGATCAACCAGCTTCGACAAGCCTAAAGAGTTGCACACGAGATGGGGAAGACGGGGAAGGGGGGGTGTTCTTTTTAACATTATACAAACATTAGTGCGAGGTCAAGGTCAGCGCCGTTTCGCCGGCCGCAGAGGTCACGTCATGCCGCACTTAGCGTGATTTCGAAATTGGAACACGAACGGTAGCTATTTACATATCTATCCACCTTATTAGTACTTGTATACAAGATTATAACTCATATTTTAGGATAAGAATGTTTTATTTTTCTATTATGTATTTTATTAAAATCATATTCAATTATACTATTATTTCAATATACTACAGTAACTGTTTAACTTCAAGAAATAGCACAGTTAGTATAGAACAACTGTATCGATCGACCGTTAAAATCATAAAATAAAAGATGAACATTTTTCTAACGATTACTTAGTATTACGCTTAAATGAAATCTAAAACCTCTCGTACGTTTGAACATAAACTAAAATTCACTTTTGAACTTCAGAACACATTCTCGACCGAGTGTTATTGACATATACATATATAATAGAAGACAAATTAAATATTCAAAAACGCAAACTTACATAATGACTATTATAGCACCATGGAACAAAGCATTCTTTTTATTTTATTTTATCTACGCCGGGGGATCATTTAGCAGTCCTCCCAGGACCCGTCGCCCATCAACATATGTCAGCGTGTCGTCGGACTGTCGCCGGAAGGGGCGCGCGTGACTTCGCCGTCTCGAGAGCTGAGCGCGACGTGAGCCAGGCGACTGATGCATCGCTTAGCCCCCAATGGGCGACCCTCGCACACAATGTGCTTAGAACGCGCGATAGGAAATGAGACATCTCCGAGTCGGAATATAGGCGATTTGTTTGGAAACAGGCACGCGTAAGTGAAGATGACAACGCATGTGGACGAAGCACAGGTCTGTAAGAATAGAAATATATGGCAATCGGTGCTTACTACCTACCTAGTCAGAGACCGGGATGACAACATAATAATAATAATCTTTGTTACTTACACATAACGTAACCCAGGAGAATTCTGGGTAAACAGTATTTAATTATTATTGATGGTAAATATTGTAATATTACACTGAAATTGAGAAGAACATATCCCGCAAAGCTAAATCGTGGAACCGGTTATTGGCACGACCTCACCAAGGCTGTATCAGTTTAGCAGTGACCTCCGCCCTGCCGCTCACAGACACTCGTTCTCTCCGAGCCGCGAGCGAGAGCGCGTGACGTGCTCACTGAACGTCAGACGTGACTCAGCAGGTTCGGGTGAGATCTCGACGAAGCGGGATTCTTTCACATAAAACGATTAGGATAGATCAAACGAAACGAGATATAGTCCCGGACAAATTCGGTTCGGTTCTCTATCATGATGTAACAATGAGTGTAATAGCATAAACTTAGGAGTTAAGAGACCTGGTCGATTGTTCTACCGTCGACATCTTAATATAACCTTAAAAAACTTAGTACGAGTCAAAAATATCAATACAAATATAAAGATGGCACAATAACAAAAAGATTTTCAAAATAACAAACTCAAATAAGCGAAAGCGAATTAGAAATCATTGTTGAATAAATTAATATAATTTTAAATCACTTCTCGCATACTCGAAGAACAACAATAGCAGCAGAATAGTAACGCTAATACTAGCACTAGTAGTATTAGAATTAGTAGAAGTAGAAGCAGTAGAATCAGTTACGATACAAACAAATAAAGTGAACCTAACACGAACCATTATAGATAAGCACACAGCTTTAAATATGTATCGAACTATAGACGAGCAACTAGCTCATTTATTATTCCCGACAGATACGCAGCCCAGTCCTCTTCGTCGTCACGGGATAATTTTTTCGGTATTAGCTGTTAATTCGTCAAACTGTCAAATGAATACGCAATGAGCTGATAATTTCGATGGCGAATTATCATAAATTATTAAGTGGCCCACCAATTTGGTGGCTACTGAATTTGTCGAGTTTATCATTCTTTTGTTTTGGGTTGTTTTATCGTATATATTTACGGTTAAGGTGTTTCAATAGATAAATGTAAATTTATAAGCTGTAAAAGTGTAAGCTATTGTAAATATATATAAGTTGTAAAAATGTAAGCTGTTGTAGAATCTAATTAAATTTATATATCCTAAAGATTGAATCGGTGAGTGAAAAGAACATTAGTTTCACTAGGTAAGAAAGGCTGATGAATCATTCAGAATCTATCAATTGTCAACAATAAATTAAGATTTCAAAACTAAATTATCATATTATAAATATGCAGATATTTTTAGCTGTAGAAATAAGCTTAATCGTGTTGCTTCCGCAGGCACTCGGCGGTCGTAACTTATGCGACATGCATCAGAATATATGAATGTTAGGTAACACGGTAAATTAAAATGACATTAGTATAAAATTGGCCTCATTCGCTGCTATTACATCAATACAATTAGCTAAAGAATAAAAAACGTATGAAGAATATAAAAAGTATAACGTAAAAAATAAATTTTTAATATTATATTTATAATCATTGGCATCATCACGCAATATCTCTTAGGGGTTTAGGCAGAGATCATCGAATAATTTATAATTGATTTAATATTCAAGCTTGGTCACCGATCAATGTTCGTACTAAATAGACAGCCGAGAATAGATGTCGGAGTAGTTTAGCACATAATATGTATAATACAGTTTATATAGGTATGATTTGGTTAGGACAGGAATTGATGACTTTCCTTAGGGAGGTTGACGTCCAGCAGTCGTCTGAGGCTGATGCTGATGATGATGATGGTGATAGTCATGGTGATGAAGGTGCTGATGATGGTGGTAATGAAATTGATGAAGACAATGAAGGTAATATTAATGATGATTCTGATGATGACCACGGTTAGTTTCTAAACAGCTGTTAAATACTCATGTATTCTACGTTTCTGACTACAACCTTGTTCTTAAAACATGAGTTCTTGCGTCCGATTCACGTTAATATTGGTGACAAGTTTATTGAGCATAAAAGACGATACCCTAATGCTCTATGTCATCACGGTAATTAAATGATATGTGTCGATATATAGAAGACCGACCGTCTCACAAGCGTTAAAGTTACTATGTAGCAAATATAGCAAAACATACCATATTGTTTACCATATACGTTGCAAAATACATCAAAAATTACTAAGACATTTTCATAAAAATATCGTAACTATAAAACAAATATCAAGATTGCGATACGTTTGCGATCTCCAATCCGTACGGCCAGCGTGGGGATTATGAGCAAAAACCAATGAAGGGATACTTACACTGCCTCTACCTACCCCTTTGCGGAGATACAAGACTGATGTTACTTTTAGAATACTTATCTTTCTTAATTAATTAAAAGCCCACGCCACCCCCCCCTCCATCATCCGTTCCGTCTACCACATTAAGCTATTTCTAAAATTAACCTAATACTTGAGTTATGAATGTAAGCCTTAATTGACGCGCGCACTAACACAGATACAAAATTGTTCTCCACGTGATAATTCAGGAGAAAAAAAAATATAACAACTATATATATATTAATTTATAAATCTAAGAAAATAATGAGTCCAATATCAACAAGATTGTTAATAAAAACTTGCAAAGGAATTTCTTTCTTCACAGTCTAATTTCTGTCTTGCTTTGAGACCTCAGAATCCACGCGTTCAGAGTGTTCAAATACCGTTTGACGATTAAATTACTTATTTATACTGCGAGACAGGTGACAAATAGTCTAATCGCATGAACACATCGATATCTTTTATACGGTGAAATAAAAGTCGATTCCCACAACTCGACGATGCAATAAAATTAAAATTGATACGAGTGAACACGTTAACGGCTGACGCTATCGTAAGAACACGAAACACATACCACACTCGTGGTTTACTCTTTTAGAGCCATTTAAACATTTTAATACCTCCGAATACTACCTCGTTAGCTCGGACCGCATCTCTCGTATAATGCTAATTGTAAGTGATAGTTGAGAGTTTGTTCCCATGGATTTCTATTACATTAATATATGGTCACGCTAGGTTCCTTACGGAGGAGGCAGAGAGCATCGAGTGCCAAATGTCTCTAGGTATCAATACAGACCTCATGTGTTTCTTTTAAGTACGTCAAGTTCAATATTTACATCTATTAACATCTTCTAAGTCCTAGAGAGTCTGATGAATCCAATAAACTGTAAGAAATTTAAGACAATTGTCAGTTAAATTTTACAACGTTCCTCCTTTGGGCCCACCATAACGAAACATAATAATTGACAATAAAATCGGAACACAGCAGAAAGTTATATAAAATTGAAAAAAGTTCCAAGGAGAAATAGAAATGGAATAACACAATTTTTATGTCATATTCAATACAATTTGATATATTTAAGATATCAGAGAGTAAATTGATACATAATATACATACATAATACTAAGCGGGATACTGTAAATGGACGATAGGAGGCTTTTAATAAACATAACAGTAAAAGTATATAGCTTCACCCATCAGACAGAAAAGACAAATAAACAAATGAAGAATGAATGAATCAAAGAATGAATAAATGAATAAAAACAGGAGGAAAAACCATTAATTTTGTACACATTATATATATATATATATTTGCAAATCGTAGAAACCTTTAAGGAAATACATTTAATTAGGACGTTAAATCAACATCTCAAGTCGAGTACGCCGTCATTGTTTTGACTTAAGCCTTTGACTTGCGCTACACAAATATAACAGCACCCTATTATCAAGATTTGTTTACATTCACTGTAACGTTACTTTGATCTCCTCCAGGGGTACTTGTAAAACAGAACGTGTAAAACTTTATCAAAAACCTTCCATTTTGAATTCTAAAATTAAAATACGAAACATCTCCTGTCTGATCTTGACTGTTACGAATTTTACAATAATTTAAGAAAAAGCTGCTTTTAATTACTTTGTAGGTAGCATTTTTGCTTTTCGGAATGCAACCATGTTTAAGCCGTTCCCTAAAAAACGCTATGCCACTAACCCTTAGACTATTGTTGTAGGTCTCAAAAAGGGTGTTCTAAAGGGCACTAGACGGCGCTGTGATACTTATTGAGCATCGCCCTAACAACCATGCCCTTCGTTTATAACCCCATACCCTTCCTGTGAAGGGGATTTATAGCTGCCAATTTGTTGTGCTTTCAAATCAGGGCTGTATAAGTCGATCTAATTGAGATTTTGTTTATACCGGTGTTTATAATTGTTCACTAACAATACAGGGGGAGCGACCTACAATGGGGGGACCTACAATGAAATGTTCAATGTAATGAAAACAGATGATAAACGAAATAGAAACATGCAGAAACAACTTGGAACTGAATGATAACCGGCTTCGCCTACCAATATCTACCGCTCTCACCTTTAATGAGGACCTTGCTACTATCTCAACATAGCGAAGCGTCTTGTTAACTTAAATGTAACATCACGCCTGTAATTTTCGAAAGGTTAGGCGGAGAAGTATAGTACACTCCCACATTTCACTAGTTACGTTTGGGTCCCACCATGGAATAGATGGTGAGCCTATTGCCATACACCAGGCGTCGATCTGGAGTCCGAGCCACTACTAGAAATTTGTACTATAAAATCTAGGTTAGAAAATTCCATGAATGCCCAAACGCGTTAAGTTCTGCTAGTTATATAACAAAAGTCATCGCCTTAGTGAAATAGAATACCAATATAATGATCTTATCCACGTGCACATTCCAGAAAGTTCTATGATGCAAATAAGTACTCAAAATAGTTTATTTATATATTTTTATATAACTACGAAGCCTCCTCGTACTGACCTGATTTCCCCAATTCGACTGGGTCAACATTTCTTATTCTTACCCAACTCGCTGCACGTATCATCGTTTTTCGTGTGACAAGTTTTATGAGAAAACATAGGAAGCCGAATGTATAACCGTGATATACTCGGATTGTGCAATTAATTTTCAATTCAATGGATATACATATAAGAATTACATTCGCATTTGCTACAAAGCATCTCGGGGTGAGTACTGAGACGGAAATATATTATTCTTGTGACGTCAAAGCGAGGGGTGAACTTTGAACACATGTCGATACAATCAAAGGGCTGCTGAATAAGCGCGGGCTATTCGAAGTTATTCCGTGCGATGGCAAAAGGCTCTTTGTACTTGCATTCTTAACAAAGCAACTACCATTGAAAAGGCTTTCAACTGTTTATATATGTATTAATATCAAACAAAAGTGTTTAAAAGTGATGAATGTAGAACAAACGTAGAGTGTGTCATGATGGAGATATTGAATGGGTTGACTGGTAGAAAACTGGTAAAAACTGGTGGAATTTAATGTCATTAGGCATTAAGTTCACCCTTTGTAACCCAGTCAAAGGTTAACAATAAAACGTAACATCACGCCTGTAATCCCCGAAGGGGTGGGCAGAGGAGTGTAGTACACTCCCACGATTCACTAGTTACGTTTACGTCCCATGGAACACGTGGTGAGCCTATTGCCATACACCGGGCACAGATTCAGACTCCGAGTCACTAATAGAAATTCTAAATTGAAAAAATCCAATAGTAGCTGACCCGGGATTAGAACCCAGGACCTCCTGATCGGCACTCGCGCTTGCAACCATTCGACCAACGAGGCAGTCAACGCATAAAACGTTCAATAATAAAACTTTAAATTGCACCCTGATTAATGTCAATGTGTTTATTAGAACCAGTCATTTAAAACTGCTACAAGTTCTGAGAACAATTGATTTCATATGATTAACCTTTGTCTTGTCATTTAATGCAATTACTCATGACTGCAGTGCAACGCGTGTTCCATCAATTAGATTTTTTTTATGCACAGATTTAAAAAGAATTATTGAGTCAAGGAATAATTTTCTTCAATAAATTATTTCTATTAAGTGTAACGAGCCAGAGATTAAAACGAAGAAACTTCATAATCTTGGTATTATTCGATATTATGATAACGAGATATAATAAGCGAGGGAGTCTTTTTAATCAATTGATCAGTTACGATGTTTTTTTACAATGTCCAAAAACCAATCCGTAATAAATTATAAGATCTTGGAAATTGGTAAGTACGCTGAGAAATGCAATACGCATTTACACAAGATTACCGTCACGTCAAGTGAGGTAGAGTTCTATCAGCAACTCATCCCAAGATGGAGAGATTGAGTTTTAAGCAGCTAGACAATCATCAGTACTTCTTTTATGTACGACATGAAATAAAATTTAATTTTATTTTTAGTTTATCTTTTCTTTCTTTTTATATCACGAACATAAGCTATCTTGTATTACCAAATAATATGAACTTCCGGTGTAAAGTAAATATTTATTATTTTTAATATTATCTTTTTTACATATGTATATAAATTACGTGTCACGTTGTTTGTCCGCGATGGACTCCTAAACTACTGAACCGATTTTAATCAAATTTTGCAC
>DWJK01003222.1:0-13409 GCA_018248815.1 Croniades pieria auraria
TTTAAATATCACTTGCTAACGGTGAAGGAAAACATCGTGAGGAAACCTGCACAACTTAGAATTTATAAAAAAAAAATTCTATGGTGTGTGAAGTTTGCCAACCCGCACTTGGCCAGCGTGGCGAACGGCCTTAACCCTCTCAATATGAGAGGAGTTACCCATATTTCAACCCATATTTCAACAGTGGAATGTTAATGGGTCGATAAAATGTATCGTTTGGTGCTGTAAATGTGTTTATCATATTTTTATTACAACACCACGCCAGGCCACTTACGGGGTAGTTAGAGAACACCGAGTGCCAGATGTCTGTCTCCTTTCAGACCTGACGTGGCTCTTTTACATTCATTACTCTCTCCACACACACGTAACGGTTTTACAGACTTGTGACTATCGCATCAGCGAGCACATAACCTGCGAGCATATAAATCTGGATCTCACTCAACACCTGCATCCATCAACACGCGTACTACAAGACTGTCATTTTTAATAAATTCTACAATTTAAAAAAATTGTATATTTTTACCACTTTTGTATCTGCTTTCTTTTCTTATTGAGACGCGGTAACGAGCTTCCCATACCCACATTTTTCTGTCCCAAGCAACATGTTTATCATTAATTAAGGCGGTATTCAGACATAATGAACAATCAAAACTCACTTTTAAAAAAACAAATATTTGTGAACACTGCTCAATTCTACATATTCGGTTTTAATTATTTTTTATTAAATCTCTAATATAATTGAGATGAAATACCTTGCAATTTATTGTAAATACTATGATATTTGATCCGACAGAAAGTTCGAATAAGACGACATTTAAAGTTACATGCCATTTTGGTCTAACTGAAACAATAGAAACCGTGTCTAAATTATTAAAATTCTTTATATGCTATAAATAGATAAAAACGTAACATCACGCCTGTAATCCCCGAAGAAGTAGGCAGAGAAGTGTAGTACTCTTCCACGTTTCACCAGTTACGTTTACGTGAAATGGAATAGGTGGTGAGCCTATTGCCATACACCTAGCGCAGATCCAGACTCCGAGTCACTACTAGATATTCTAAATTAGATAAATCCAATAGTACCCGATCCAGGATTTGAACCTCCTATGTCCGTAACAGTGCATTTCTTTTTGGCTTCAACCCTCAACGTTGACAGCCGGGTGAAAGGTACAGGTGAACTCGAGCACTCTTTGTCAGGTGTCGCTGCCTTCGTTACTGTATTCGTCTTCGTCATATTATTGTCATCATTTAATTTATGGCGAATTTACTAAATGTTATTATTAATTTAAAAATGAATTTAAAAATTAATTAGTGTTAAAAAATATAAACGTTGAAGGATCTATCCTAATTTTAATTATTTGAAAGGATGTGTGTTTATATTGATTGTTATTATATAACGGCTTTTAAATCCTGCTGTATCCAAAGGCTCGGGACGGGGATTAAGGGTTTAGAGGAGATCTATGTCTAGCAATGGTCTTACAAAGGCTGATAGCTGTATTATAATATTCTGTAGAAGAATCATTGATATCCTTCTTCTGCCACAACATAAGTCTACTGAGTAGTCTGCAGGTGAGATCATCCGATTATCACATCTGTAAAGATAGAGATTGGTAAAAGGACTTGGCGTCTCTCTGAAGGATCGCATCAGAAATGAGGCGATCCGACAGAGAACCAAAGTTATCGACATAGCTCAAAGGATTAGCAAGATGAAGTGGCAGTGGGCTGGTCACACCTGTCGCAGAACCGATAGCCGCTGGAGCAGTACTAGCACACTGATTACAAATTTTTGCTTTCTAAACAATCAAATCATTTTCTTTTTTAATTTTGTTACTTAAGCATAGTACAATTCAAAAAAATGTAACCATAATAGTGGTGGAACATCATGCACCAGAAGCCGAAGGAGAACATGATCAAAACCCAGCCCATAATAAGCTTCCACTGGCCCGTTGGATGCTGGAATTCAGCGAATGTTTGACAGAAAGACGCCCGGTACAACGCCTTCTTCTCTTCGCAGCACAACTGGCGCCAGTCACCCTTCTCTTTCTCACGAAGTGCCTGAATTAATGAAATGCGTCATTCATTAAATGCCATTTTTATTTTATCAAAAGTATATTAATAGCCAGCAAATACAAATTAAAGAGGAAACACAATTAAAATCCGACAGCTTCTCATATGCTAAGCTATCTAGACTTTATGGCCTCTCACCCAAATGTCCCTTGTATTTTCTTTGAAGCGAATTGCAGGGAACGGGAAATGAGCATCATCCTTGTAGATAGCACCTCCGTTTATACCAAAGCCTACATAATCGCGGCCCCCAACTCTACACCTGTTGTACACTGTCCTGACGTTGTGGTGCCACGGAAAAATGACCCCATACGATTTTATTGCTAGCAAAGCCATGTCTTGTTTCTGTGCATTTGACGTTACGTTATAGCTTTTGTTTGATTGAGTTCGTTCTTTTCAGTCATCCAGAAGTTAATTGTCATTTTAGGCATTACAAACTATTTGTATTAATACTTTGTAAAGCGTAAAAATAAAAAGGAATCTCCATACAGATGTTATACATAGAGTAGCGGTGCCAGCCTAAAATGTGTCGCATCGAAAAAAAGAGAAAATGAAATGCAAAAAGGCAAATGAGGCTATCTATCTCTCTGTCTCTTTCTACTCGCACACGTGATAGATTGACAGATTATTTTAATAAACACATATGTACATTTAATAACAATAAAAAAAGAGATCATGAACTTAAAAAGAATATTTTATAATCAACTTCCTGTTCTGATCATATTGTATAATTATTTTTATAAATATTTTAAATAATAATGCTATACTAGGTTAATTTTAATTAATTTAAAGTATGTTCGGTACACATTTTACTTGTAAATAAGTCATAAGTGACTTATTACTGGCAATTTGCAAACCACGTGATTTCCGTTGTTGACATAGTCGATGATTTAAAAAAAAAAAAGTGGTGGGCAAACAGAAGAAAAGCGGGGTGGAGCACGGAGAAAGGAGGGAACGACCATGTAAAATTGCAAAGCCAAAACTAAGTATCTGTTCTGTTTTATTGCTTATATTTTCTTACGTTAACTGTAAGTATAATAGATAATAATTGTTATTATTTGGCTAGAAAATAATTTAAAAGAATGCCAAGAGTTTTTCTCTGCCGGCTCTTTTCTCTTGGTCAATTATACCTACCTACTAGGGTAATCAGAGTCGAAGCGGTTTAAATAATAAATGAATGATGTTTAATTATTTGGTTTTATTAATTTTGGAAGTCTTCTTTCTACCGAATATATATATCATAGTTACTTGAGATAAATAGCATAGTTTGTTTACATACACTATTCACTTAAAAGGATAGATATTTCGTTATCTCAATAAAAAATCGGTTACATCATAAATTCGGCCAGTTACAACGTAACACTAATGCTTTGAAAGTAAGTAATTGTAAATATTATATACATATTACATTAAAATTTATAACAAATTCTATCTAAATCTAACACACGCATAGGTAGGGCTAGCATGAATCATGCGTGAGTCAAGCAATCAATGTAATATTTTTGTTTTAAAGACAGAAACCTGTAGATCTTAAAAAACAAAAGTGAACAAAAAAATATATTCGGTTTGTATTTCAAAGCAACGTTGCGTTATTGTATTCGTAAAAAATATCAATCATAAAAAAATCATTTTTCAGAACACTATATTACGGAAAGAAATAAAAATCTGATATAAAGTTTTATTTTCTCCACACATTTTTATTAGAAATAACAAAAAACAGTTTTTACTCTGCTTCAAAGTTATAACTAGTTTAGAGATACATCTGTTATATTACTTTCCCATGCGTTGTATCAAGAGCATAGTATTCATTGTAAGTGCTCTTACTTTAATAGATTGTATGAATTCTGTTGAAGAACTAACAGTCGATAGTGATCTTATGAGGACGGAGGCAGTTATACGGAATATAACAAATAAGTTGTTTGCAACTCTCAAACTGAAAAGACATAATCCCAGGCTGAGCCAATATTTACTCGTCAACAAATATTTTGCCTCTTTAACTTTACAAGACCACGATTGTCTAAATAAAATAGCTAAAATATCCAGGGCAAGGAGAGTAAATATTAACGAAAGTATTATTATTATGACTGCGATAAATGAATTGTTGGACGGTAATAATAAAGAAATTGAAAAAAATAAAATTTTTAACGATGTAGAAAACGAAAACCATGACGATAGTGTGCTTGATATTATCAAAATATTTCTGCGGAAGCTCAGAGAAGCTAAGGAATTGCACGAAATGAATTCATACGTAACAGTAGATCAGAATATATTAAATCTTATTAAAGGGAATATTAATGCAAACACGACAATAGATGCTCATTTAGATGAACATTCAACATACAAAAACGAATCTGGTGAAATAGAATACTGGAGTAAGTAATTATATATGGATGAATATTAAATTTTTTTTTATTTAGCTGCTCATTTTCTCTCATTTTGCAGCGCCAAGTGGTCGACGAATTTACAAAGGTGAAAAAACGAAGATAAAACATTATCCTTTTATGGCCAGCGTCCAGATTTTCAATAACTTCCAATGTGCAGGCTCTATAATTAAGTCAGATCTCATTATAACAGCTTCTTCATGCTTACAGTTGTAAGTAACTTTGTTCACGAAAGAAATATAATTGTTTAGATTTATTTTCTAGAAAATACAAATGACTACACATAATATAAATCTTGTTTTATCTTCCAAGAGCTTGGAATAATCGTTTCTATCGTGAGAATCCGGCTTTCCTCTCTGTTCGAGTTGGCAGCAGTTTCTACAGTGGAGGTGGTGAAGTCATTCCCGTTTTGGAGGTCTACTTCCATCCTGAATATAATCCCAAGAATCTGCATAATAATATTTGTATTTTGCGACTTACAAGAAGAATCCATTTTAGCCATAGAGCCAGAAGAAGAGTTCGGAAGATTGATATAGATAAAAAAGCTCATAAGGTTCCATATAACACTCCAGGGATAACGATTTTAGGTTGGGGAGCGAAAGGAGTAAGTATAGTTTATTACAAAGAGCAGAAGGGGGAAGAGGAGATGAATAAGAAATGAGGTAGTAATGGTTATAGGACACAATCATGATATTATTTAAAATTTTCCCTTAACTCATTTTACTTTTGAAATCGTTATTTGATGGTAAGGAACGTGACATCACGCCTATAATTCCCCAAGGGGTAGGCAGAGGAGTGTAGTACACTCCCACGTATACAATTTGGTGGTGTAGTACATTTATTATTATCATCATCATCATCGTCATCAGCCTATCTCCGTCCACTGCTGGACATAGGCCTCCCCCAATGAGCGCCATCGCGCCCTGTCTTCGGCTTGTCGAAACATTTATTATGTTTAAGGTAATACGTAACTTTCATTTCAGCGAAGCAACATAATACATGACCCGTGGCAGAACATACTGTCTGTTGCCGGTCTGGATCTTTACCCGTTACGGGATTGCCAAGACATTTATTCCAAGTAAGCTCCAAGCTAGCAGAAAGAGTTTAGTGGATATTGAAAATGTTTTTTCTAATCGAGCTAATCTAATATCGGCTTATAAATATTGTATTTATAGGGAATACGTTACGAAGACAAATTTCTGCGCCGGATTCATATCGAGAGGAGGAGGAGCTTGTAATGTAAATACTTTATAGTGAATTTTATAAATTAACAATTTTGAATAGTTATCTTGGGTTTACCGATGTTTTAGCGCGATGTTGGCGGGCCAGGTATAGACGGGAGGACGCTTTTGGGGGTGGTGAGTTTTGGATCTCCGGTGTGTGGCGTGGCTGATGCACCTACGGTCTTCACTAAGTTAGGTTACTATGGTAGCTGGATCGAGAACATCATGGAACAGGTGATGAATTGTTTTTTTTCTTATCTCTTCGCAAAAACAAGCGATACAGACAAAGTTTTGCTTATTACATTTCCTGATTTCCTGCTATACAGGTGTTAGTGCTTTTCCAGTTACGTAGACATCTGCTCCATATTTTTTACAAAGAATCTGTATTTTTTGTAAGATTAATTACTGACGAGACTGCAATCAGTGACAACGTGGTTTATGAACTGTCGTTTATTTTCAGGAAGTGCCTTATTTCAAGAAGAGAACTACACTCAAACCTTCCGAAGAACCATTTCGTCAATTTTATAGACATACCCTACGAAAAGCTACCACGTTTAAAATACCTCCAATATCGGAAAACCTGAAACCCATGCCAGAAACCGAAATTAATGACGTACTGAGAATGTTCGACGATAAACTTTTTAAAGAGTTTTTGTCAACCATGTTCGATAACAAACAAATAGCTGAATATGAAGACTTATTCAATGAAGTTAAACAAAATATGGATAGTGAAATAGTAAAAAAAGATGAGCAACAATTGAACGAGGTGGAGTTGGAAAAAACTAATTCTCCTTACATTGAATTACCCGAAACTGCTACTAAGATGATTGAATATGAAGAATATGGTCACGAAAATATAAAAATAACTACTCAATCTGATAATTCTAACCAGTACACAGTTCTAGATAATGAAATAAATTTGAACAGAGAAAAAGGGGTAAATTATTTGGAGGATTTAATAAATAATATTGATTTCAAAGAATTAGTCGATACCGAATCCACTGAGTTGAATAAAGCAACACTTACAAATTTTACAGAATCTATCTTTGATGAATCAGATTTTTCTGGTGTTAGTAAAAAAAATGAATCTGTACTAACCCTTTTATATTTATCTGATGAACAGAATGATGACATGGAAAACGTTAACGAAAAACGGGAACAAAATAAAGGCATGAGCATTGCCAGTGATTCATTTCAAGACCTAACTAGAAGCAAAGGTAACAGTTTAGATTTGCTTAACGTTCTACCCGAGAAAGATTTGTATGAAATATTATCGGAGGTAATTGATGACGAAATGCGAAATAATAAATCGAATTAATATACAAGTATTTTGCCTTGTTACTTTAGTTTGTAACCATTTTTGTTTTATTTGAAGTTGCTACTAGTCGACGCTTGAAACAGAAATCAGTTCATAATAAATTTTGATTTTCTGTAAGATAACTATGTCTATACGCTCCATAAAGTTCAAGTTTATGAGTAATACACTAGTTACAAAAAGTAAAAATGTAAATTTTTAATCGTTCAATAATTGTTTTCAAGCTTGAATGTTTCGTTTGAATTGTCAGTATTATTAAATCTCAGTAGAATAAGTTTCACCTGTTTTAAAATATATACACTTTTATTAATCACCTCTACCTACGTATTTAGCGTATAATAAGTAGAGTAAATAAAACTGAACGCAATGCAAAATTATAAACCAAACGCAATATCGATTTCTTTAGACTTTTTAGTATTGATTATTGCAGACAGAGGTCGCCAATATCTTCCGTGTCTCGTAGTATTGCGGTACTATCTTACAGCAGCGGATTTCTCAAATATAAGGTAAAAACTTGTATAATCTTTTATTGTAGTGCGCTTTGATTAGTTTTGCTCAGCATTATTACATTTCTAAAGTCAATTCACCGATTTCAAAACGGTAAGTAACAAAATTCTGTATGACATCCCGCAAGGTAAGACTTCGAAATTCAAAATACATATTATGAGAAATGTCGACTGATTTCTTTACTTTGCTTACTGAATATTTATTTAAAACGATTTGCAGAAGTTTTTGTTACGATGATTCTACTATAAATTTAGTTATTCGAAATATTACCTGTTATGTAACTCGATTGATTTTTCCATTTATAACCTAACTCACGTTATCATGGATTATCTTTCCTAGCATAAAACGCAACGTTAGATAGGGATACAAATGTAAGATAGGACTATTTTAAAGGATAGCTTGAAAATTAAAATTAAAAATGCTGACATTTAACTTTTTTACACGATCTCAAAGAGTGCCATCTATTTTCAATATTGCAATTTTTTTGCTGTTAATTGATTGTATTCGTAAATTTTTTAGCCAACTTACATTTTCGACAAGAATTAAAGTAAATCAGACTATTTTAAATAATAAATAACCATGTATATGACCGTATACTATTAAAGTTGTGAAATCCTCTGCCTGTAGTTTGAATTCTGTTAATATTTTGTAACGAAGTTGTTTCTTTACGTTTTATTATTTCGTTACGCCCTCTGAAATAATAAACTATTAATTAAATTGATAAACCATTATAATATCTTCTGAAGTTACAAATATTAAAAGTTGGCAGTGTCCACTTAATGTGAAGACTGGCATGCCTTTTAAGGTTTTTGCATGATGATAAAATCATCTGTTATATAAGGTATTTAGTGTTACCAATACAAGTGACAAACATTTTGTGTTTAAGTAATCTATACAGCTATGGAATTAGAAAGATATCAATAAAACATACTATTAAAATATACATACAAAAATTCATATCACTTGGAATAAGGTATCTTCTAAGTTTTATGTTTTAATATGTTATGAGTTAATATAAAATTTATATTTGTGTATGTGTCTATGTATGTAAAGCAGTGATAGCATAGTGGTTTGAAATTTGACCTCTCACTCCGGGAGACCGGCTTCAAATCCTAGCGCAGACCTCTTAAAAATGTGCATTTTAAGTTTAAATATTACTTGCTATTGTATTTGTGCCCTGTGCATGGCAATAGGCTTGCCACCTATTCCATAGTGGGATGTAAATGTAACTGGTGAAACGTGGGAGTGTTCTACATTCCTCTGCCTACCTCTTTGTGGATAACAGGTGTGATGTTACGTTACGCCGTCTATGTATGTATCTATTTACAGTTTATGTATTTTGTTATTTATCCATTTCTTTTTTCTCTTATTAATAATTTTTTTGCAGACAATGGCTCACTTCCTGATGCGCCGAGCATTGCTAGATGCAATCCGCGTACCTGCTGGCACTAGATCAGTTAGCGAACTTGCTAAGGTAAGGGATGAGTTATTGATTCCAGGAGCAGATGAGCAAATATTTATAAAAAATATTCTTCTTCTGAAATGTTCTTTTGAGACATGGTTCCCAAAACACTGGCAGCATTGCTCCACTGAAACCTGCTGTAGTAAAAATCATCATCATCACCACCTTGTTACAGTCCACTACTGGACATAGGCTTTCTTTAAGGTGTTTTTCTCTATAACATTCACACAGGGCCTGTAGTTGGGAATAGGAGCAAGTACAATTATAAAATGTGGGATACAGATAGTTCTAGTAGTGACTTGGAGTCTGGATCTGTGCCTGGTGTATAGCAATAGGCTCAGTACCTATTCCATGGGATGTAAACTAAACTGGTGAAATGTGGGAGTGTACTACACTCCTCTGCCTACCTCTTTGGGGATTATAGGTATTATGTTACGTTTTTAGGAATACAGATTTCTATTCAATTAGTACAAGGCAGTAACAGTATATTATCTAAACAGATTGGCAACCGTGAATGGGTGGGCTATGGCTACAATGGACAACCCAACTATGTTGACAGGCCTGACTTCCCCTTGCCTGCTGTCAGGTTCCGCCCAGACACACCTGATATTAAGGTAATCAGTTATTGTATTAGTTGTGTATTAAAAATTACATATTATGGCTTTGAAATGTCAGTTGTATGTTCAATTACTGTAATGAGGAAAAAGTGCACTGACTGATATATTTCATTATTATCTCTGTCACCCAAGGTTAACAAGTAGATACTGCCATTAAACACTGAGTACACCCTGGTGCTCTGGGCCAATAAAATATACCAAGAAAAAACAAAAGATAGAGTATTGATGTCCTAATAGCGTTTATGTGTATAAGTCCAAAAAAAAATGTTAGGTAAGGATCTTTTCATAAAACTATTCATAAAAAATATCTATTCAAAAGCTTTGATAAATGAAAGTTATTGAGATGATGTCATTCTGCATATGTTGATTTATTTGTTTCATGTTGAATAAAAGTGGAATGTGGTAAAAGCTGTAAGCAGCCTCAGAGACTAGAGATGAGTGATTCTATAATAGTATTTTAATGGAAGATGGTCAGAGAACCTCAAGCTACAAGAAGGAAGTTCCGCTGTCTACTACTTTAACTTGAAAATGCGTTAAATATAAAGCTTGATTTTGTATGGGTGAGTTAAAATAATATCTATAATTTTATTAACATTCCCTATTGCAGGTCCTCCGCGAGAAGGAGAAGGGTGACTGGCGCAAGCTGAGTACGGAGGAGAAGAAGGCGCTGTACCGCGCGTCGTTCTGCCAGACCTTCGCCGAGTTCCAGGCGCCCACTGGCGAGTGGAAGTTTGCCGTCGGCTGGGCGCTCGTGCTGTGTTCGTTCTCTATCTGGATCTACATGGGCATGAAGCTCTTTGGTAATGTTGCACACATATTTTGTCAGTTTCTTCTCCTTAGGTACTGTTTTGAACGTTACAGCGGCAGGTAGTACATTGCAGTAATTAAATTTGTATACAACAGAATTAAGTGGAACAATTGGTTACCATGTGAAATTCATTTACAATTTGAAAAACCCTACTCGTCATTTATTATGATGCTGTGACAGAGAGGTTATGATTGTATAAAAAGCAGCTGTTTAATTCTAAATATTTATTCAGTTATGAAAACATGTCACACACTTGTATAATGATGATAGCTCAGTTACTGTCTGTACTGTTGCACCAAAGGCGAGAGCGGTTGACAAGTTTTGTAAACTTAGTTGGATGGTGAGGGGAGAAACACATTCCTCACAAGTGCTACATTGATGTCTGTGTATTGTTCATTTCAGGGGTTTATTTGCTACTTGTATAATAAAAAGAAATGATTTGAAGCTGGTATGTTCTATGTACATGTCCAATTTTAATACTTTTCAGTGTATGGCCCGCTGCCTGAGTCTCTGTCAGAGGAAAGCCAGAAGGCTCAGCTGAGGCGTATGCTGGACCTGAAGGTCAACCCTGTGGATGGCCTGTCCTCCAAGTGGGACTATGAGAATAACCGCTGGAAGTAAACAGTGAGTGTGCCAGTCTCTTGTTTTGTATTGAATGATCTATTAGTTTAATCATATAGCTGTTAAGAGGGTTCTTGCACTTCAGCTCAATGAACTGAATGACTGGAAGTACCTTGGATTTTACAAAGCAGGAGTAAAAAGGCTTTTCCCAAGTGAGTGTGTATCAGGCGCATAGCAATTCATCTTTTGTCTATCATACAAAAATCTAATTATGTGATAGGCTAGCTAATTAATCTGATAGGATTTACTCTTACTCATTTCAAAAAGTTACTTATGTGCTAGGTAACTGTTTTATCGGACAAAGATGGTACAGAGATTAGTTAATTGTAAGATTCATGTAACAGTTTATTTTCTTATTATTAAATCCGCTAATTTCAATCAATTTTACATAAAGTTCACTATGTGTATACTATGCAATATTTTGATCAAACTGATCTTCATATGTAAAGGAGTATAAAAAAGAGCTATTAACTGCCACACCAGTAACTCATTTACATAGGCGTAGCGATGGTCTTTTTTCGTAGAAGAAAGTTTCTAAACGCTACTCGCTGATGGTGTTCAATGGTAGAAATCGTCACGTAAGAAAAAAAGGGTTATTCCCCGTTACATTCTGCGGGGGGGATCTTAATATTTGCACGCACATACGCTTTTGTAAAATAGAAAGAGACAAGGCGAGAAAATTGTATGGACGCATCGCGTATCTTTTTTGCGCTTTTCTTGGAGCGCCTTTAGTCATTGAGCATAGCGTGCAATCTAACCTGTGGCGGACCGCCACTACTATATTATTCCTGCTGGTTTGGTTCGCTGCTGGCTGCTGGTGTATAGAAGTATTTAACAAGTTGTTTTTCAAATGTGCACCAAACTAGACTAACTACACGTTAATATGGTTCCAGGTGGAAGGCGTTACAGCTTTCGTGTAGACACTGTCGCGCTCATCTCGCGATATAACATGGTGTAGTTAAATGTTGTTTAAGTAAGATAATGCAATTAAATTGTGATTCCAACCTGTGCTGCATTTTATTTTTATTACCTTCAAATTTTGTGAAATTGTGACTGGTCTGAAGTCAGAATACTCACACTTGACCAGCATATCAGAAAATAGCCCTGATTATTCTTAATCTGAGTGGAGACCCGTGTACAACATTGGAATGATAACTTGGTTGATGATGAGACCATAAAGCCTAGGAAGCTGTTTGTATCAACACTTAGTCTCACACTCTGAACTCCATACACACATAACCTGACGAGTTTCATCTATGATGTAGATGTAATAAAAAAGATAATATCACGCCTGTAATCCTGGAAGGGGTAGGCAGAGGAGTGTAGTCCCACTCCCACATTTTACCAGTTATGTTTAAATCCCATGGAATAGGTGGTGAGCCTAATGCCATACACCGGGTACAGATCTAGATTCTGAGCCACTATTACAAATTCTAAATTAGAAAAATCCCGTAATATCCAGCTCGGGACTCCCAGGACCTCCCGATCGGCAGTCGCGCTTGCTAACCACTCGACCAACGAGGCAGCATAGAAAGAATCCGATATTAAATAGAATAATAAAATATTGTAACGATTCTTATGGCTCTGGTTCTCTCTACTTAATTCAATCCCAATGGCGCCCATGACATGATGTTAGCCAGGCGGGTATAGCTTATTAATCTCAATGTGCATTGACAATAACCTATACATTAACATAATTTATTATGATGACTATTTGTTATCATCAGTTGTTCTCGTCCATAAATGTATTTAGGTATTTCTAATGTTGTGCCCCTGGACTCGAGGTGCAGCTCTTATTTCCAACTGCTGCCGGCCAGCTGGAGGAAGTCTACTCTACATGGTTCCATTTATAAGCGTAGTCCACGCGTTGGCAATAAATGAGTACTAGACAAATTGGGAACAATTTTTTTATTTTTTATAAAAACTTTTCAACATAAATAAACAGCGAATCACTGACCGTTGTCTTACAAACACATAATCAAGATGTATTTTACATCATTGATTGTTCAAAACTATCTCTTCTAATATTTTAAATTTATATATTTTTATATCCATATCTGTTAAAGTCAATATGAGGTATCTACGTGCAAGTGATAGCATTTAATATGAATGATTACGAATGACTGAATATTTAATTTCTGGGTTATATATATAAAATCTTTAATCATAAATTGTAGGTAACTGTCACAATTAATTTAACAAATACTGATGAAAATACAATTTTTCAATAGGTACTTATAATTTAATTAGGTTTCTACAATAAATATATTGGTCAAAGAATACATGATTAATATCATTATTTTTATCTGTATTCATGTATTTGAAAAAGGAGAAATTACCTAAGTATATATATATATATATATATATATATATATAAAATAAAAAAAAAGGAAATCCATGTTTGTTGGTAC
>DWJK01003223.1:0-13409 GCA_018248815.1 Croniades pieria auraria
CGTAAGTATTTACTCCCTTTGTTTTCTGGTATATATTCTTCCTGATATTCAAACACGCTGTTACCTGTAAGGGTTATGTTTTTGTTGTAGATAAATTTTTGGTATTAAATGACTCGTGAGCATACAAATACACACGCTTGTGGTCTCCGCTGCGACTTGCTGCAAGCGGCGGGAGCTCATGAGGAAGGACCTCGTACAGGTCTGAAACTAGGCGGGCCATCCCGAAAAACGTACGTGAGTTAATCCGGTATATATATATAGTCATGTGTATAAACATTCACATAACATATAACAATTTTTTTTACATTCTGTGATGGAGCACGCCTAACTAGGAAGAGCCTATTGACTCGGTTTGACGAGTCCTAGGAGCTGGTTTCGATAAAAAGTAAAAATTACTTGGTTATCCTTGGATTGGCACGAGTTCAGCTGTGGCCCATGTAGCAATCAGTAGTTAAAAAACAAAATTACAATAAATCCAATAAACAACACATTATCGACTTACTGAAGGTCTCGCGTGCACAACAGCTGATTACCATGTAAGTATAATATGAGATTTCGAACATTTTCACAATTGTCTAATAATAAAAATTTGGATTTATTACAACAGTATTTATGTAAATCGATCAGTATTATGTTATAACGTAACCTCGTCTGTGATCCCAAAAAGGGTAGGCAGAGGGGAACCGCACTTTACCACAATCCACCAGTTACGCTGTACACTCCACCGTGGAATAGGTGGTGAGCTTGTCGCCATACCCCGCGCACAGACCCAGACTCCGTGTAAAATAAAATAAGACTATATGAATTATACATTTTAAGAATTCTTCATATGTCATATATTCTTCGATTGTTCATATTCTTCATTGACAGGCCTACGGGGTACATACATACGTATGTACATGATTACAACTTACACAATATGTATTTTTCAAGTTTAATATACATTTAAAGCAAATTAAACATTAAATTAGGCTTAGCCCGTTAACCTTAAGTTTATTTTCGAGATGTTCTACAATAAGTAATTTTGACGAAAAGGTCCATTGTCAGACAAGAATTTATATTTTGCCGGCCAAAGTGTACAGTAGCCTAATTTGACATAAAAGTAATGTTCAAGTAAACTATTAAACATAGTAATCGCTGGATATTTTTGAAATTCTCACATTATTCTGTATGAACAGTGTCGGTAAGATACGTTCCCGACAGATAGAGTATGACTCACTATTGTGTCTTTATAGAGTTCTGTGGAATACTGATTAGACTCGCTACTTACAATGTACCGACCATTTTACTGAACGAACTTTAAAATACAGTAGACAGTTTAATAATTTTATTTTTAAATCGGTATGCTCGTAGAGAATGCTACCAGGCTTTAAGTCCGCCTTTGGTGTCAACTACTTAGAATGTTAGACGATACAATAAAGAATAAATAAGTGCCAGGTTCCTTACAGAGTAGGCAGAAAGCACCGAGTGCCAAATATCTTTATCCTTACAAACCTGAATTGTTTCTACTTTGATGGCTCCCTTCATACGTGCCCATTTTGGGAATGTCTGACTCCGCCACCAGCCAGTATCTGACCTATTTGGTCAAAATAAGCCAGTTTTCGCGTTCCTCTGGAACTGCATGTATGCAGATTCACACTGTATACTATTTTGTCGGTCTTTCATCTCCCATTCTTTTACGAAGAGAGGAGGTAAGGCCGTAATCAGCTATGTCGACCATGTGCAAGTTGGCAGACTTCACATGCCTTAGAGAATATTGTGAAGAACTTTAGATGTGCTTATTTATTTACGTTTTTCTTCACCGTTAAAGCAAAATATTTTTCATCTTAAAAAACACATATTTTCTTACTTCAACAATTCTCACAGATAATAAATATCACAGATAGTTGGAGGGCTTATTCAGTAAACTGCCGTTGGTACACAACTGAGCATGAGAGCACCCTTGACCGAATTCGGTAGAGCATTCCGAGCCCATATCTACTGAGCGGTCCAAACGTAAAGTAAGGGTACAGGTCGACTTATAGTTGGTAAATGAATGATAGGGCTGTATCCGTTATGACCGTTACATGTATGTTAAATGTCACATTTTTATTGAAAAAATAATAGAAATTGAAGTATTCAGTAAAGTGTTACTTACACGTGGAAGTTAATTAAAACATCCAAATGTTGGTTAAATCAAAACAACAACTATTGTTGATTAATTTTTAAGGCACCACGTATTACAGAGTCCCGTACAGTTCTGTGTGAAGCTGCACACAGTAAAGCAATAACTAAGTAATAAACTTAACGCTTAACGACTTCACCGACAGTAGACCATTAGCGTTCTTTACGTTCAAACGTAGAATCGCATATTTGACTTACAACGAATCGTTTATTAAAATAGTCATAACAATATCATGGGACATCTCCATACACGGCTATCTGGACCCAAAATAAGCGCCAAGCGCACTCGTGTTACATTAACCACACAGCTGATTAACTACCTATATTTGTCGGACAACTTGGGTCGGCGGTGTTATTTTCACCTTCTTAAAACAAAATGGGCAAGTATGTGGCTAATCAAACAAACAGAAACAGCGAGTACACAATAATCACTTTTTATTAAAGCCTGACTGACGATCCTGTCTATAGAGAACACTAACACACTGGACAAACGAAACGAGTAACAGTTCCTAGAACGGAGGATCTGCTCTCTTCGACGGCACGATAGAAAGTCTGTCTTCATCCAACGTCTCCCAACCAGCTAGACTCTGTTGTAGCATGAAGTTAGCCAAGTATCGACATTGCGATGGTGCTGCCATCTATCGTGCTGCGTTTCGTTTAACATCCGTACTGATGACCGTCTTCGGCGATCGTTTAACGTCCTTACTCATGACTATCTTCGTCGCGTTTAATTAACTTAAAGAAAAACTTTAAATGCGAACATTATTTCCTGCTATGAACACTTCGCTTATTATAATGAACAAATAATAAGTACTGAACAAAACAACGTAAACGTTTACGTAATTGAAAGTAAGTATGAATTATGTTATTATACGATTCGACGAATGGTAGGGACTCTGCTGCTTTAGTGTTTAATGCATTGATATAGGTATACTCATTATTTAAAAAGTATTATTTCCTTTTTTTTATATTTTGCAGACGACATTAAGCTGCATAGAGGTCACTTAATGTTAAGTGGTCATGGATTACTATAACTATCTACATTTCACAAATAACTATACATATTTAGCAAATAACTACGCACATTTACGTAATACTTATCCACATTTAATAAATAACCGTTCACATCCAACAAATAACTATCCACATTTATGTAATACTTTTCCACATTTAACAAATAACCGTTGACGTCTAACAAATAACTTTTCACATGTAATGAATAACTTTTCACATCTAATGTATAACTTTTCATATCTAACAAATACTTATCCATATCTATTGATAACTAAGACAAAATATAGATGTTCTGTCCAAGTTCAGGCACAGATCCGTTGGGCGCGTAGTTGGAATGGAAGACGGTATCATAGATACGCTGAGAAATAATCTCACCACAAACCGAAAGACAGCAGCAAAATGCAACAGACAGACATAACCTATGTATAAATTAAATATAGTTCTTTATTTTTAAAAATAAACATATGCGTTCTCTAAATGCACTTCAGTATGTACCATTGGCTGATGTGGAAAAAAGCCTTATATTTGTATTTTAAATCGGGCAGGGATCCTCTCGTTTCTTGATCGTAAAATGACAGACATTCAGTAATTTATAATTATTGTCCTTGTACAATTATTATTGTCATTAAATCACTTTTTAATGTTTCTTTTTAGACATACAGTTTACCGACATGTTTAATTACCTCAAGGTAATTAATTTTGTTATTTGAAACCTTTAATATTTGGTGTACCTAAAAAATTCTCATTTACTTTGACTACATATTTCCGATGTTGCGTTTTTAATGTTCTATTTTGTTTATTAACAAGTATTTATTGAATTTTAAACACTTTCTGATGAAAACCATACAATTTGATAGGGCTAATGTATTGTATTATCTCTTTTCAAAAATCCAGCTCAAAAAGAGATAAAACAGACATTATACAGGCATGTTAGTTTATTGATACATAATTCTAATGTCATTGAAGTCAGTAAACATATTCATAAAAACATTATTTTTCTTGATTCGTATCGCTATTATATAAAATTACATAAATATGAGTGTTTATAATAAATGTTTAACGCTAAAAAACTCGTATAATATTATGTAATTCAGAAACCAACCTAAAGGTATTATTTGTTCATTAACAAAAACGCGAAGTATTTTATACAAAATAAAAATAAAGACATTTTTAATATTAGCGCAATTTCTTTTAAATTTTTTATTACTTTTCTTTCATTTTTAAGAAATAAAATCTTCGCGTTTTAATACGAGCGTTAATCGAAAATTCGATAAATTACAAGTAACAAAAATATTGTTTCGAGAAAAAATTATAATGGACCTTATATTAAAAGCTATTTAGAAACATATTTTTTTGGTTTAATATAAAATGTTTATTTATTTTGTTATCCTTTATTATTGTATATGGCGAAATTAATGCTAAATGGCATTTTGTCAAGTCAGCTTTGGTGGCAATTGTTTTTATAGAATTTGGCCATTAAAATTAAAACGTTTCTTGTTATTGTCGTTTCATCATCTTTAAAAATAGAAATAAGCATATGTTTTTATCAGGCGACATATCAAATAAGAAATTTTCAGAAATTAGTAATATTTCATGAATATAATGATCTATATTTTATACACATGCGCTATAAAACGAACAAGATTTCATATATAAACATTATATTTAAATTCCATCTTATTATATCGGTTTTGTGACATGTATTATTAAAATCGAAAAATTATGTAAACAAAAAAAAATCATTTTAGTGATCATAAATGTTTCGTATAGTGAATGCTAGAAAAAAAAGTACATACATTAATTTTTTGTTTTATTTATATCAAATGAACTTATTTAACCCAGCTAAATACAGTTCATTTGAAAAAATAATTTTCTTGGTGAATACGTTATTTAATTAAATGTACGTAAATACCCTGAAAATAAATTCTTAGTAGAGAAAATACAAAAAAAACTATATAAAAATTTTTATGTTTCCATACATAACAAGCGATAAAAATTACTTTTGGGCTCAGCGAGTATCGTAACATTTAATGGATCTTTATAACCATTTTTTAAAGTAAAAGAGATATTCAAAAGCCTCATAAATATAAATTGCGAGGCTTTTTCTATTTATTTACTTATTCGTTTATAAAGCTTAGTTTGAATAAACACGAATAAATCCCTTAAACGGGCGCTGATTCGATAAAAATAGTTATGTATTTCGAAAAAGCGAATACGACAAATGGCACTGTTTTTGTGGAAATTTCGAGTTAATTCGAACCGACCTTCTATTGCAAACCCTTTAGACCCTTCGGTCATCAAAAGGGCACATCACAGACTAGATTATTCGTAGTTGTTAAGAACATAAATTCATATAAATGAGAAATCTATAAATGTATTACTATTATAGAAAATATAATGTGATTTGGTGTTGTATTTGAATTAAACGACGTTTTTATAATTCGGAATCCTTTCCCTTAAAAATTTTGATTTTTGTAATTGTGTTTAGCGACGAATTACTTTTAGAGGTACTGAATCTAGTTGATGCGTTCGCGCAACCATATTTCATATTCCATTAGGTATAATCATAATTATAATATAAATCTAAAAATTACTTAGATTAAACCAGCAAGGAAAACACTTGTTACTTATTTAACGGGAAGTGATGGCATTGAGTTGAGACCGACAAGAAGTATAATAATAGTTGATGGATCATAAGATGAGCAAGAATAAAAAAAATATCGAGTTCTATGATAATGCTATAGATAAATTACCATAATTTATTAGCGAACGATATAAATAAATCACCAAATTTTGGACTTAAGCGTAACTGGTGAAATGTTGGAGTGCACTACACTCCTCTGCCTACCTTTTCGGGAATTATAGGCGTGATGTTACGTGTTTTTTATTTAAAAATGTCTTGTGGCACGGAACGTAATGAAAGGAGATTTCATTTGTGTTGAACAACTATCGATTATTTGAACTTTGGATTTTACAGAAATCGACATTTTATAATCAAGCGCCTCGTCAAGGGGTTAGGCAATTATGAAATAGCCAATTTCGCGGATACCATTTAAAACATAATTATTAGTTACCCAATTATTGTTATTTCATCCAGTTTGGTTCACTTTAATCTAAAATGAACACTAGTATGCCAGAAATAAAAATGCGATACATATTTCATTTTTCAAAAAACTTTTATTTTACACAATTGTATAACAGACTGGCAGTACATTTTACCATAGAGTTAAGACAGAGCTATTTAGCATAGACAATTTTACCGTAGAAGTGACAGATTTTTTTTTTAATATCTACATTTTAACTCACATTGCATCGGCGTATGTCATTCTAATTGGTTTTCTTGCACTAAATATTTTTATATTTGGAATTTAAAGTTTTTTAACGTTAAATACATTGCTAAGAATTTATTTCAAAATATAATGCCTTTATCGAAACTATATCTAATTTAGTGACATTTTTAGTAATTTTACTATAAAATGTTTCGTGAGTATTTATACACATGATTAAAAATGTCGCGACCTCGCTGCAAGCGGCGGAGCTCATGAGGAAGGACCTCGTACAGCTCCGAAACTAGTCGGGCCATCCCGAAAAACGTACGTGAGTTAAGCCGGTACATATTTAAACATGTGTATAAATACTCACGAAACATTTAATAGTAAAATTGTTATTACTATTTATAATTCTATTATTATTATTATTACTAACTGAGCACGATGTGTTAGGGGAAAATGATGTGAGTAATTTTCAAGGCTGCTCTTTCCATACATTTCTAGGTAAATTGATTATGTATTGCCAAATGTTAGTTAATCGAAAAACTTGTAATACCTACCTGTTTTGTATTTGACTGTAATGTATAATCGATGCAATAAATAATTTATTCGAACTAGATCACGACAACACAATCGTCGAGTATTTATATATTATTTAAGGTCATGAAAGTTAAAAATGTAATTAAATTGTTTTATAATATTTGACTTTTATTTGATTTCATGTACCCGGAATGATTACAAAGATTATAAAATTTATCGATTCTTTTTTTGGAAAATTTTATCTATGGTCATAGACATTTGTCATGTAGGGACCATAGACGAATTTTTTAAACTGTATGTCACCCTAGCGTTTAGTCTATGAAGAGCCGTTTTATCCCCATCGCTAAGTAAACGAACTTCACATTTCCTCCAGCAGCAAACAACGCATTATTTTTCAAACACAGCAAATGCATTATTAATTTTCTTTTATGTTAAAAGGCATAATAAATAGGCAGACCGCCCACCTGAGGATAAGTGGTTATCATCGCCTGTAGACATTTGCAATACCAGACGAGTTACCAGTGTTGCCTACCTTAAAAATGATAGACACTGACGTCACAATATATTGTTAAATTCGCTGACTCACCTCATATCTAAACTTGTCAGATGAGATAATTCATCAGCATTTTTGTCTTTACCAATTTCATGATACAAAATACTAATAATTGACAGTAAAAATTTTTTTTTTAAATAAATTAAAGTCTGGCTATCATTATTTCTTTCCGATTTGAAATTAGAAAATTTGAAATATAGAAAAAAAAAATGTGCTCACAGATCATAAAACTACGTCAACTGTAGTATTTATTATCATCATTCTGGGTGCCGTACCGGGAGTCTGATTGAAAGGCCGATAAGACACTCACTAATATTAATTTATTGATGTAATACTCGAGCAGGAATAATATTAATTTATCCGCGTAATACAAAGCGCGAGAACAATATTATTTAATTCGCGTAATACGAAGCGCGAGAGCAATATTATTTAATTTGCGTAATACGAAGCGCGGGAATATGTAAGCAAAAGCGGTAGTATCGACGGTCGCGTCAAGCATAGCACACTGCACACTGCACTGCGCGCTCCAACCGAGGGGACCGCTGCGCGGGCGTCGGGGGGCCGACCTTGTAGGATCGCTCGCTGAGGTGTGAAATTACCATATAAGGCCTTGCCGGCGGCCGAGGACGCGATGACGCATCACCGACTCATACACAACGCTCTCAGCGCGGGTTTGCTTACGAATTAATTTTTAATGGATAATTTGTAGTGTGTAGATATTAATAATTGAAATAATAAAATATATATGCATTCATAAATGGCACCTACAAGTTAATTGTTGGAAAGAGTTGACATCAAAACGACCAGAATGGCGTAATAAAATTCATAACTCTATAAAAAATTTCAAATCACGCCGTCTTGAGAACGAAGAGGAAAAACGTCGAACTCGCAAAAGTCGTTCAAAACCCATTCATATTTACACTTACAACGACGCTGGCCAACTCTTTTGCTCGTAGTCTGACCAGGTCTTTAAAACAAAAATTGGTTTTACGAGTAATCTTTGAGCTCATACTAAAAACCAGATAGCCCAGATCGCTGTCGCCAGACACGGCAAAGGGGACTTCATTCTTCATTTACAATTTGGAATGACTACAGTACTGTCGTGCTGCTCATTATTTTTTCACCACTACAAGAACATTTTTACACTATATGAAAATGCATTAGAATCTAAAAGATTTATAATACGGCCGTAATTCATTTTATGTTATTTACAGGTTTAAACCGGCTGCGCTGTCCATTCATGAGAAGAGCTGACGGAGCTAGTCATCGTGATGTATTGTCCATACAGCTGGCGTTCTGCCAACTACCGGAACCATCCGCAACTAAATAAAAAAAAATAAAAAATGTAACATTAAAGTGATTTACAGATGGAAGTTATTGAAGATAAAGTCACATTTCCTACCGAATACTAGTTACACAAATCTGTTGTTCAATTGCGTGATTTTGGCTATTTATTCCTTTTTTATCTAAACCTAAAAGAGTAGTGCACATTGACGTAAAGTGGTAAAGGTAATTCACTATAGACTAATAGCGCGAGATATTCTAAGTCGTTTCGAAGTAGTGACCAGTTAAAACGGATTTACCGGCTGTACAGCACGCGCTGTTCCCTCAAGGCACCACCGCTACAACTATTTCTAACGTAAAGCAGTTTATATAAAACAATTTCTATTGCAATCTGACGAGTGTGAGTGCACCGTGTATACTAATGGCGACCATCTCAGCCCACAGATATAGTAAAACGTCTAGGACCAATTCCGAGTAGGACATATTTTAACTAATAATAACTGCACTCACGCTGACACTGGCTAATAGTCCTCAATTCTACTGCTAATAATAGTGCTTATTCCTATAGATTCCTGAACCAGATTACTCACAGATCTACCTAGGGAGAGATAAGGGAGAGGCAGCAAATTGGGAATACTTGTTGGCCAGTTGTGGTACACGCGTGGAAAAAGCAACAATCATATCATAAAATGGAAAATTACACTTACGGTTACCCGCACACACAATGTTCCACGTTTAAAGTGGATTTTTAATTGGACCTTAGTATAGACATGAATAAGCTGCGGAATTCTCGTATACCTGAGGAAGAATCTGAACAAACCAATCGTAGTGTTGCGTAGTCTACGGCGCTGGCAGAGCGCCAGCCCACGAGAAATGGTTCACAACTTCATACAAAATTTCTAATAAAGATTTAAGTAAAACATCTTCATTCTAATAAAACATAATAATGACACAGATAATATACTAAAAGCTAAAAAATAGTAGATAGCTACCAGATAGGTGTTTGTTGATAACCTTTTAATTCCTTATTATTATCGATTTTATTTTCAAGTTTCTTTAGCCACCCTTACTCCACACAGCCCTCGATACGGTTCAAATTCTAGACTCGGATGGGGGGATTCGTGCTTAAATATTGGTTCTAAATAGCCAAAATCCTTTGTTTTCATTCGATACCTAAATTTCAGTTTTCTAATGAATTAACGGTCTAAATTCTTAGACACACCATTTTGTTTCAGATACTATCTTAAATTTGGTATTGTATCGTGTCGTGCTGTATTCTGCGCACACGCCGGTTCCGGACTATTTTATCCGCTGGTATCTGACCTATTAGACAACAAACAAACCCTGCCGTAGTTACCGAAGACGAGAAAATTATTGAAAAATTTTAAAATGCCGTGAATACGGATAAACAACTAAAAATAGAAAATTAGACACAAAGTGTAAATACTAGTGAAAACCAAGATTATAATATTATTTTGGATTTCTTACAAGCCCTAGCTGAAGTTGAACGTATATGAGAAGTTGTATGCTTAAACCCAAATTTTGTAAACTTTTTATCGAAAACTACAGTAAAAATTATTGCTTTTCATACTTCTAAACGTCAAACATAAAAAACTTTCATAAAAGTAATAGCGCAACTGCTTTAACAAGGTAATGGTCATAACCCGTTTTCAATAAGACTAGAATAAAAATGCTCTTAGCATTGTTTCAATTGGAAATTGGTCACAGACTTGAAGCACTGCGGCGCTTCCCTCCAGAATATACGTAGCGATCGACTGAGAAAAATCTAATTAATTAACACAATGCGGGAAATAGAAAGGTCAATCCTATTGTCTGATCAAAACACAATTCGCCGAATCATAAATAACAGGAACAATAGTCAATAAAATTACATAGTGATGAGATAAGAATTGCCAAGGAAAATAATAAGCCATTTGCCGGTACATTTTGTGCCGAGACATAAGCCTCCACGCGGCCGGAACAAGGACGGAACCATTTCTAAATAATACTGTTACATCTGTAGCGCAAGTACCGACAGATAGGTGCGTTTATGCAACTTGTTTAATTCACGAGCTGGCCACAAAGCCGACGAGCTATCTGATGGTAAAGACGACAATAGAATAGCCTACGTTGCCTACACCAGTGATGTACAAGATACTTTAACTCTATTACAAAGTATCTAAAACACAAAATGCAAAATACTTTTAGATTAAGTATTTCAGATACAAAATATAAGATACTTACGAAAATGGTATCTGAAATACTAGATACAAAATAAGTTTCTTTTAAATACTTTTTAAGGATAAAATACTTTTGAAACTCCACTGCGAGAGATAACCAGCATTCAAAAGTTTAAAAAAGACTTTACTGATAGATATATGTTACTATTCAATTCAGGAATTTTTATATGACGATATAGTATCATAATGAATTGATGTACTTCTTCATTTTAAATAATTTGTTGATTAAATTCTGAATTGAAATATTGGTATAACCTAGAGAGTGGAATATAGCATACTGTAGTTAGTATTTAAGACCTACTTGACCTATATACACAAATAAATATATATTGGTATTTATATATTGTTATTGATATATTGTTATTGATATATTGTTATTGATATATTGATATTGATATATTGATATTGATATATTGATATTGATATATTGATATTGATATATTGATATTGATATATTGATATATTGATAATGATATTGATATTGAAAGAAAAAGACACGTTTATAAATTTAAGTTTTTTACATTAATTACACCGGCACTAAAAGGTTTTTTTACACATTTGACACCACCTATTTACTAACATGTATGTATGTCGACTCGCTGAATCAGAATCTGGAGTCAGTTTGGACCGTACGCCCTTAAAATTTCGAGTAAATCGCAAAATGCCGTAAAAAGGGTGTTTTGGTTAAGAAAAAACAAATTTCGAACTGGAACTAATATGATTTTCATGTATTTATTTCGTTGAATCCGAATCTCGAGTTTATTTGGACTGCATTTGGAAATGGAAAAAATCCTTGAAAATTCCCAAAAATTACAATACGTTTGATTATGTTAAGGATATGTTGCTGCAATCTATTAACATGCATTGCTATGCGGATGACAGTACTGGGGACGCATTCTACACAAGCCGTGCAGGTACCTCTCAGACACTTATGGAGGAAAAGAGAATTCAACTTGTGTCTGAAGTCGAGCACTCTATGGAACGGGTCTCTAATTGGGGTCGACTTAATCTCATTAAGTTTGACCCTAAGAAGACACAAGTTTGCGTAATTTCCACGAAAAACAACCCCATTTGTCAGGGCACCCAAGTTCCAAGAAACCACACTTATCATTGGGGACAGTATCGGAATCCTGGGGGTTGACATATCGAATACTGTGCAGTACAGGAGTCATCTGGAGGGCAAAGCCAAAATGGCTGCCATAAAGGTGGGCGTCCTTAACAGATCGAGACGGTACTTTAATGCGGGGCATCTGCTGATGTTGTATAAGTCCCAAGTAAGGCCCCTTATGGAGTACTGTTCTCACCTCTAGGCCGGGGCGCCGCAATATCAACTCACTTCATTTGACTCCGTTCGAAAGCGCGCAGTTCGAATAGTCAACGACCCAAGGATTACCGAAAGGCTAGAACACTTAAACCTATGGAAGGGACTTGGGCTCCCTTTGCTTGTTCTACCGGCTCTACAATGGTGAGTGTTCCGAAGAACTATTCGACCTGGTGCTCGTGTCACCCTTCCTCCATCGCACCACTAGCCGAATATAGAAGTTTCATCCGCATCAACTGGACTTGTGGCGTGTGTTCTTCCACAGTTCGGTTTTCACGATCCTTTTTGCCGCGCACCTGCAATATGTGGAATAAGCTTCCATCCGCGGTTTTTCCGGACCATTATGATATGGGGTTCTTCAAGAAAAGCGCAAAGAGAACTCTCCTTCAAAGCCGGCATAGCATTGGCCACTCTTCGGGTGTTGCAAGTGTCCATAGGCGTCGGTGATCACTTACCAGCAGGTGGCCTGATTGTTTTTTTGCTAGGCTAAATATAAAAAAAGAGATGACTCCTGTACTGCACAGTATTCGATATATCAACCCTCAGGATTCCGATACTGTCCCCAATGGTAAGTGTCGTTCCTTAGAACCTAGGTGCCCTGACAATTGGGGTTTTTTTAGAGGAAAACATGCAAACTTGAGTCTTCTTAGGGTTAAACTCAACGCGGTTGAGTCGAATCCAATCAGATACCCGCTCCAGAGAGTCTTCGCTCAGAGAGACTTCAGACACAAGTTGAATTTTCTTTTCCTCCACAAGTGTCCGAGAGGTACCTGCACGGCTTGTGTAGAATGCTCCCCAGTACTGTCATCCGCATAGCAATGCATTTTACTAGATTGCAGTAACATATCATTGATATGTTAGATGAACAGCGTGGGTGACAAGACAAAGCCTTGAGGTACACCAGCAGTCAGTGGTTTCATATCAGAGCAACAACCGTCGACTACGACCTTGATATGTCGCTCTGATAGAAATGCGGCAACCCATTTGCATAACCTCTCAGGAAGACCGTAAGATGGTAACTTCGA
>DWJK01003224.1:0-13409 GCA_018248815.1 Croniades pieria auraria
TTTGAGCAGCATATCGACCTGCCCGTAGAATAAAGTTCCGTAAGAACATGTGACACTTTTTCTTTATTTTTTAGACAATTTAGATCTATATTTTATGGTAGTGAAACAAAAATTTAAATAAATAAAAAAAAAAGATTAAACTTTTGTTTTCTTACCATAAAATATAGGCCTAAACGGTCTGAAACGTATAGAAAAACAGTGATGGTCTCGTGTTTTTATGGAACTTTATTCTACGGGCAGGTCGATATATACGTTCTCATTAAACATGTTCAAAAATCGTATAAATTTGCAGCAATGAAAACTTTCATGAAGCGAGACAAATATGTAATCCACGCATCACTATTCTCCCTGAAGCAATTTATTGAATGCCCCTGGTCGGGTGATGGCCAGCTGCGAAATATGCATCGGAATTCCCTATTGAGAACGGAAGCCGTCAATTTCGACGAGTGATTCTACGACCGCGTTGCAAAGGAACATACAACGTGTGACGATATATACATTTTTATTCCTTCATACGTCTTACAGGCAACTTCACACAAGAAGCGAGCTTGACACGGCAGAGGTACGCGGACAGGACGTCGAGGACCGCGGTCGCAGCCAAGGCAGCGCTGGCGATGGCGCGCCGGGACGTGTACCGTTGCGACCCGCCCGATCATAACGAAGGTAATTAGCAAATGACCTACCTAGTCAGTTCTTCAGTCAACAGTTATTAGGCACAATAATTCTGAACATTTTCTAATATGTGCTGCCCTGATTATAATCCGAGATTGATTGTTTTGTTGCCGTTTCAAAATTTTTTTTTGTAATTTTTCAGGCGAAACATATGCTCAAGTGACCCGTCTACTGCAGGGTTATCTCGAGAACGAAGTGGACATGAATAGTGATAATACCTGCAGGGAGAACTGCGGGTACTACACGTTGACGAAGAACCACGGCTGCTACAAAGAACAGCCTCTCTGCTCGAACCAGAAAGTCTGCCAGGGGAGGATCATTGACTGCCACTATATAGACTCAGATATGTGGGTGTGCCCGGCGGTGAGTATGCGTTTTATTCAAATAATAAAGGCAAAAGGTGCTAAATAATAAACTGTTAAACACGTAATGTAACATGAACTGTTGGCAAATAAGAAAAAGCAAATAAAATATAGTTTGGACCAAATCAACTTCCAGTTGGAACGTCTCACTATGCCTGCCGTCATACGAGTATTACGAGCCGGTACAAGTTTTGTCGTTTAACAGAATAAATAGTTGTATCTGTATACAATAGTGAATTGTACATTTTGGTGTCATGTATGGGGTACGCGTTTTTCTACACGTGTTGCACTAGGAACTTCGTCAAAATATATTTTAATCCATCAAATTAAACCTTACACGGATTTCCTTTCCTTAATTGGATTTGATTCATTTAACATTATATTACCATACCTATTTATGGATATTTATTTAGTGTATTTTTGATAGATTTTTTGGTTTCTCATTACGTAATTTTTGAAACATTTTCATTTAATTCTCCATTGCAGCGCGAGACCAGCAAGCGACGATACGAATGGATCGAGTACGAAAACGGCAGGACGCTCGGCCGCGTCGGGAGCTGCTACCGCGGATCGCCGGACAAGGTGAAAACAATTTATACGCCATTCAGATCACGATGCAGGATGTTGGCGCCAATATTTGCTCACTGAGTGCGCACCAGTTCCCACATATAAACCATTCAGACCACGAAGCAAAATGTTGGTTCCAACGATTGCCCATACTGCCTAACCAGTTCACAAATATTTGACACGCAACCAAATAAACACAGACGATACTTTGCATATTAGAGTATATTAATGAGTATGTGTTGTTATTACACATCTGTTATCTATAATGCAGGGAATTAAAAAGGGGTCAATAGATTATCGTATGGAATCACTGCATGCGAGGTTCATGTTGGTAAAGCTGTTTGATTATCATTATGAGCCTTCAGTTTGTTAAACAATCTGACATCAATAACAAGTTATAACGAAGAATATAATGGAAGTCCGTTATTACATAATTAAAAATAAAATACAAATGCACGTGATTCACCTAATTGCACTACTGTTCTGTTTTTATCGTGCCTTTAGAGAATGTAAGAAAATATCAATTTTAACATGACAATGATGAAGGATTTACGAAAAAAAAAAAATCGAGTTTACGATGGCAAAGGCTGCTAAAAGTAAATTTATAGCATCCTTCGACCTTTAAACTGGTGTGGACAAGACAGGGAATAAAGGTAATTTTATTTGATAAGGTTCTTATTTCAGATACATTGTTACAATTTTTTATGGTTTTGGACCCTTTTCCCTACACAGCGTGAGTAGAGAACTAACACGAGCGAGAGTATCCCCAGGTGGATTCGTGGTGGCGCTGGTTGTTCTGGCACTGTTCGTACTGCATGTGCTTGTGCGACGAGGAGGGCCCCGCGTCCGACCGTTACTTCAGCCTCTGGGAGACCACCTCCGACGTCAACAACAACAAGTTAGTCGGCCCCATTTAGGACGCCCGTGCACCCAGGCTTAAGAGATGTCATTGGATTCAAACGACCGACATCGGGCACGCCCAATACCAACACCAGTGTGAAAAAAGTGTTTAATAACCAAAATTTTGCTTCCAAAGGTTGACTCCTGGTGGAGATGGAGTCTCACCCACTGCTCGTACTGTTTCTGTCTTTGCGAGGACGCGGTCGAGAGCAGTGAACGCACCTTCAGTTTAAAAGAAGCATTGGCCGATATAGCGAAGAACAAGTCAGTAAATAGACCTGACTCGGTGCTTCGTGTGACCTAATTCGATTAATAAAGGGAAACGCTGTAAATAGATCAAATACTAATCTTTTCTGTTTCTTCACGGCTCTTCAGTTTAAAAGGAAGCACGGGATGGCGTAGGGAAGAACGGGTCAACGAAAACTGTTTGGAAGCCTCTTGTGACCGTTAATCTAAAAATGTGTAAATAACTAATAGTAATCGATGGGCTCATTTGTGTTGTTACATGTTTAACGAAGCTTCCGCGATATCCTTATGACGTTTCTACATGCTAACCATCAGCTTGGGTATGCGGGTGTCCAATTGCTATACGACTAACCGATTGCGGATATATTACAGTGACGTGTTTCTCCAGGGTTGTGACGGGGGTGCGAATCATGAAGCTCGGAAGGGTTTTCCACCTTCAGATCAGCGAAGGAACGTTGGGCGAGCGTGGTGCCATCATGCCCGGTAGCTGGGTGCCGATACAAAAGTTCGACCCGTCCGAGAAGAGCTTCACGAACGGCGTAGACTACCACACGCTGACGTACGAAAAGAGAGCGATCGACCTGGATGAACTCGACTCACCAGCTGGGCACGTTTTGACTGGAGTGAGGTATACAATATTTTCTTATTTGCTACCAGCATTAAAATACTATAATCGAAAATACGAAATATAATGGATTTTATTTTTCCCATTTTTCAGATTCAGCATGATCGGGGCACATTTGCACTTTGAAATCAGGTCGACACCGTTCAACTACACAACAGGCAAGCTCTCGCCGAGCAGGAGTCGATGGATTAGCAACGACAACACCGATGGAGCCGAAAAGCCCAGGTAAGATGGTGCCTTTTTGTGTCTGTACATTGGATCCATGATCGAAATTCACAAACCCATCAGACCAGAAATGGACCAGGATATCTTTGGATTGATATAATAATATAGACACAATATTCATCACAAGACTATTTCTTATTTCAAGGTCTCGCTTGGTGCTGTATAAACCGGACATCCCCACGCGAGCCAATGTGCCCTTGCCCGTGGACTCCACCCACGACCAATACGTGGAGTTCGTCAATACGGACTTCGAGGCCGACGCCGCTCAGAGCACGGTGCCCTTCCTCGATATCCAGCCTGTGCAACCTTTGAAAGGTATGTTACTACATCCTAGTTAATTATCGACGCTACGATATATTTGTCATAAGACAAATTACACTGAAAACTCAAATCCGATTGCTGAACGAAAAATAGCATGAGTATTTCCTTTGTTTTCCATTAAATATATTTTCTTCCTTTTACATAAATGCACACAGGATAAATAAGTCGTTATTATAGGAAATATAAAAACTGTTCATAAAATCAACAATACGCACTGTAGAGGAGAATGTTCTAGACTTCCCACAGTTGCAGAAATACCGAGTGGCGAAATGCCTATGCGCGATGGGAGATATGATTGGGCTACGTAGGTGTATGCAAGGAGGTCGTAGAGCATGTGTAAACAAAAGCTAACTCTGTTATCCGTAGGTGCAGCGCTAGCGAGCGGCGCGGGCCTGATCCACCGCGGAGCGCGCGGCTCGGGCGGCTTCATCGGCGTCAAGATGTTCACGTACGACTTCTCGCGCCACGTGGCCGCCGACCCGCCCCCCTCCCTCACCGCCAACAACGACGTCGAATTCGACTTCGTGCCGATAGTCAATTAACCACATCGATCATTTTAACTCATTTCAACTATAACTCAATTTAATTAGTTAGTTACGTATGGTTAATGTAAGTTTAGTTTTGTAACGTGTTTCGAACAATAAAGTAACTTTATTTGATATACGACTTTTATTTTCCGTTATTATATTGAATTTATTATGGATTGAAAGAGTTTTATTTTTAAAATGATTATATTATTAGTGACAAGAACAATACATTTTACTAATAAAAAAAGAAGTTTTATCTAATACACATGAATTAAAATTGATATATTTAACTTTTCATTTTATTTATTATTGCACCATATTTTTAAAAATATATTTAGTTTCTTTTGTCCAATAGACATATGGAAACTGTAATGGAATAAAAAAGAATTCTACGATCATGTTATATTTTATAAAGACTATCGAAGTGTACTGTTTTATAGATGTGAATTTGATGTTTATTTACAATGCAAATATGAATGTTATTTACATGTGGCATGTGTAATTAAATTTACGTCAATCATAATCTTTTTAATGAGGGTTAAAGTGCTTGTAGTTATTCACAATTTAATCTTATTAAAATATTAGAACTTGAATCTCAAAACCTCATCATCGTTTTCATTATTCGATAAACAATGGATCTCAAGAATCTATTAAACTTTCTTGTCTTTAAAAACTTTGTAAAAATATTTTATATATAAATATCGTTATCAAAGTTCGAGACACATTTTGTGACATCGTTTCAATTTCATAGCTCACGATGGTTAGTTACTGCACAATAGACATATAATAAACTGTCACCGTCGAAGTAAATGTTGAGTACGTAGAAAGTAGCGTGTTCGGTGACTCACCTGCACTCGCAGCGGGTGCGCGGCCAGCTGCGCCAGCAGCGCGCGCGGCGGCAGCAGCGACGCGGCCGACACGCCCAGCGAGCGCACGCCGGCGCACAGGAACGCCGCCAGGTAGCGGTGCAGCGGGAAGTGGAACGACGCGTGCATGGCCTCCGACTGCAATACAATATCTGTCTTACTTTTGTGATCATTTTACACCTGCGTAAGGTAGGTCAGAGAGTAGTTTTCCTATTGTAGACGCCTAGCGGGCGAGACACTGACTCGTCGCGGGCGGTCGGGCGCGCGCACGGCGTGCAGCCAGGCGCGCAGCGCGCGCACGGCGGCGGCCACGAGGCGCGCGGCCAGCGGCGCGTGCGGCGGCGCCGTGAGGTGCGCCAGCACCGACCACATGGGGTACGCGGCCGCCTCCAGCTCGCACGAGAACGCCGCGTAGTACGACGACGGCTCGAACTCGATGTGCCCGCCCGTTTCGCGCACGTTCACGTTCATGCCTACACATGTACGAAAAATTTAACCCTCGCGAGTTACAGAATATACTGTATCTCGAAGCGATAAACCTACCTACCCGTTTCATAAAATTTATGAAAAAGTAAAATAAATAAAAAATAAATTAAATTTCAGTTAACATTTTGTAATGTAGTGCGTAATCCGCATAATCATATAATTTCCTCCGGTCACTCACCTTGTAACATGGACAGGAACTCGAACCACATATCGACTAACGCGTCGTCTTGCAGAAACAGTAGAGCGACACTCTTGTGAGACAACACGTTGTTAAAGTCCGAAACGAGTGGCCAGTAGCAGTGCTCCTTCATCACTCGCTTGGTACAATCTATCACATAATGGCAATTCTTCTCCGGATCGTGCAGAGTATTCTGGACTAGTATCTTCCCCATCATGAGCCGCAGAGAGAGCACCATGACGTGCAGCAGATGCAGCTGCTGCACACAGCGCAGAGCCAGCGCCTCGTTGGAGAACAGCTGGACGGACATGTGCACGACGCGGTTGGACAGCGTGTCGGGATCTGCGGAGTTCTCCAGCACGAGGGGGATGCGCGCGTAGTGCATCACGAACGTACGGGTGAGATGTTCCTGCCACCAACGAATTTTATTATTTACCTTTGACGAAATACTAGATAAGCTTCTTAATGTACTAGCCTGCCATAAAGAGGAGAGCTTGGTTTAGATTTTTCTCCTAGGGTCGTGTACTATGGATGTTTGTTTTTGTTATAATCATCCAAACAGAGCAGAATGATGTTTTTAATTTAAAATTTGGGCATTTATTTTTACTGGGAAAAACCAACTTAAATATCCTTTAACACGTGAAATATCAATGTAGTATAGTATAGTAACAACAATTATCCCTTTTACGAATAGAAAACTGACTGTACGTGAACCTGTGGGTATTTCGAGAAATATCTATGTGACATGATTACTAATTATGTTCGGTTCACACCATTGAACTTGTACTATTAACAAAACAACCTGTATAATATCGTTAATAAAAACTTTCTTCTGGAATTAGCACTGCATTTTTCAGTAAAACTACTTCAGTAAGGTCACATTTTACATACTTTAAAGTAATTATTGTACGAAGTAACATTAAACGTAACAATTACCTTGTAGTCTTGATCGGGCAACATGTTGAGTAGGAAACAGACTATGTTCTGAGGGAACTCATACTTGAAGGTCCAGAAAATGAACTCGTCGAGGAGCGTGTTGTGTTGCAGACGTGGCGCCAACGCCGGTAGGTGGCGATATCTGGAAATAAATTAATGAATAATAATTTTAATGTCTTATTCCAGTCAGTCACAAGATCCGCCATTTGTATACCTAGCATTTAGAGATAATTGTGTTCATACATGTTCTATTGTTTTAGTGTACAAATAAAAAGCATAAAAACAACACGTTCAACAAAATATGAGAACTTCCGATAGCTAAGTGATATGCCAGATTTATCGGTTCCTAAATTGATATCGATCCGATCGATAATTGTCAATCGATTGTTTTTAATTCGTCGATCATAAACTGACTCGTTGGTCGAGTGGTTGCAAACACGACTGCCGATCGGGAGGGCCTGGGTTCAAATCCCGGGTTGGATACTATTGATTTTTCTAATTTAGAATTGCTAGTAGTGACTCAGAGTCTGAATCTGTGCCCGATGTATGGCAATAGGCTCACCACCTATTCCGTGGGACGTAAACATAACAGGTCATACGTGGGGGTGTCACACTCCTCTGCCTACCCTTTTACAGGAGTGATGTTACCTCGATCATCTGAAGCTACAAGCACAAATACATTTTCGAAATTTGGTAATTTACCCAGCCCAAAGTAATGATACTATTAATAGTTCTTTCTCCCCGTGGAATATTCTAGAAGCGAATACTTAGAAACTCACTCGTCGGGCGGCTCGGGCGCGGGGAAGGACTCGATGGCCTTCTCGTACATCTTGTTGGACTCGCCCATGTAGTGGCCATACTCTGTGTCGGGAAACGGCGGCTCCACCAGGTTTCGGTACATCTGAGAACATAGAGAGCATTGCGTGAGTACGCGTGTACTGGAGTCTGGACATCGTTATTTTGCTCTGTTGTTATTGTTGTTAAACCGGTGATAAAAAAAAAGTATATATATTATGTAATTCTAGTTGGGAGCCGATAAAACGCATGCCGTCTATTTACCGTCTAATCATGTCTCTTTTTACAAAACCATACGACCGATTATGACGATACCGAGTTTTACGTAACTGACAAATAAATACCTATAGTTCCAGGTAGAACGATTATTTATTAGAGACACGTATAGATATACGTACTGGATGTCAGTTAAATATGTATTCATTCAGTTTAAGATCCTTGATCATACTTAGCAAAACAATAATAACTTTTTATATGTCACTTCATTCACTAAAAGAATGTTTTAAGTTTTCAACAGCGTGTTATGACGTAGGATAAGTTTATTAACTGCAGTTTCGTCGTAATTACGACATGTACAACTTAGTCCAGGGTCTAAAAACCCAGTCAGAACCGTATTGGAGTAGCGAGTCTAGTAATATACATAATTCATAGTAAGTTTATTACTACTGGACGCAACCGTCTCACGCGGCAGCTGACCGCGTACTGACGCAGAACGCAAAAAATATATTCAATATTGTAGTATCATAATTTCAAAGTACCCACCTGTGGGTTGATCAGCGCCTTGGTCATGGCGGAACGCATCAGGTCGCCCATGTTGTTGAACTCCATTAGCATCTGGACGTAGCCCTCGCACTCCTGCACCGCGATCCGATACCCGTCAGAGTTAGGTGTGCCGCAACTAGAAAATTTTAAATATAATTCAGCCACGCCCCTTTCTTAGCGCCATCTGTGAACCAACTCTGCCAACCTAGACTGCTAACTCTTATCATTCTGAGAGGAGAATCGTGACCAATAGTGGAATGATAAAAGGGTAGATGATCATGATCATGATGATGAGGGTATATCTTTGACAGCACAAATTTTGAACATGACAAAGAATAATAATTGAGGTCAAGTGCGGGGTGTTGATATTATGAACTAGTGACGAACTTTTTAAATTTATTTAACCATGGCTATGATATTAATTAGATAACATTAATTAGATATAATGATAACGATATTAATCACTCCATGTTCTCTGCTACCTTATAAGGGAGCTGGAGTGATGATACGATTCATTTAAAATTTCAAAATGAATACTCTCTTACCCATTCTCTCTGAAATGTTGCAGCAGGCGGAGGATCAGGCGTGGCATCATGGCCTCAGCAACGCACATGAGCTCCGCCGGCGCGGTGCCCGGACGCGGACACTTGTTGCCGTGGTTGCTGCAGAATCTGAAATAGACACGAAATAAATATATGAATAAGATTAATACTTTCATAACAACCCTTATAAATATTGTAACATCAAATTCTTCACTGGCCTGTCTGCTTCTCTTATTCTATCTATAGATTTAGTCATTACCGTGATGTGTTACACACGCGCTCCATGTATGCAGACATTCAGAACTCATACTCCAATATTAACTATAGAGAGAGAGCTATAGAGTAAGGTAAGTGATCAAGCACAATAAGACATATTTCTATAAGAAAAATCTTGGTCGAGGACAAACACTAACCATTATTCCTACAGTCCTATTCGAGGTTATTTCAGACGTCTATGGGCGAATGCTGCCAGCTTACTTGCTAGTAATACTCTTTTTGCAAATACTGTCAGCAAACGATACTACACTCCTCTCCCTACCCTTTCGTTGATTGTAGGCGTGATGTTACGATCAAACGATAAGGATGCTATACGACAGCCGCTAAGGCGGGTTGAGCTAAACAGTTAGTTTCTTACATGTCAAAGCCTGTAGGATTATTAAACGCTATGCGCACGTTAGCAAATACTTCCGGTAAGTAACTTAGTACAAGATACGTAGAAATCTCTGGAACAGTCTAGAAGTCTCCTTGCCCTTGCGCTGCGACATGTGTAAACAATCAAATCTGTAGTATTTTGGCAGCGACTGTAATATTGTTAAAGAAAATTCATATTCTCTATACCTACAGATCCTGTTTTGAGAAATTAGAGAAAGATTTATGAAAAAGATAATTAAACTGTTGGAAGTTTTATTTGCCAACATCAATCTCGCAGATGCTGAGATGGCTAGGCGATGACGTCACGCAGCCGCGACATACGAAGGTCAAGTCAAGTTCAACGAGACGCACCAAGGGATGCCGAGGTAGATACGATCTTTCTCTGTCTTTACCATGTAACATGATATAAGCTGTCACTTTCTAGCTTGTTATTATAAAATGTTTGAACCAGCTCCGGTAATGTTTATGTCAATGCAAATTTTAACTATCTCAATAGAATGGGTATTGGTTGATTAAAAAATTAGCTGTGCTCATTTGCAAAATATTATGTTGTTCAGTACAAGCACGGCAGGCCTTAACGAATAGAGATATTTGACACTTGGTGGTATCTGCTTATTCCATAAGGATCCTGTAGTGATAATATAATAATAATAATTTATGTTTGATAACATTGAATTTAATACATAGTTATCGGGGACAAACAACAGGTGTCAGAAGTTGGGGTACAATGTGACATGGTATGGCAGGGGATACGAATTCAGAAAAAGGGTGACGTCACGTCTAAAGGTTCAACATCTGAGAGACTTTAAAAGCAGGATAGCAATTGCGCCTTGTCAATATCCCCCTGAGACAATGGTAATTAGAAGGGAATTTTTTAAAAAAAACTCACGCACTAGTTTTTGTGAAGGAATTTATTATGAAGAAATACAAAATTTAAATTCCAAAGAATAAAGGAAACATTTATTTTGTTACGAAAAACGAGTACTAGCATTTTGAAAGACATGTCAAAGCGAACATTTTATAATTTAATTGTTTAATTAATTAATTAATTAAATGTTTCATTAATTTATATTTGTTTATTTAATTAAATGTTTAATTAATTTATATCAGTTAATTTAATTAAATGTTTAATTAATTTATATTTATGTTCAATTAATTAAATGTTTAATTTCATATTTAAAACGTATAATACGAGTTAAATGACTCATAATGCAGTTGATACCAGAGATTTTACGGAACGCGATGAATTAGTGTATGAAAATTATACGCCCAAAGATTGTGGTTGAGTTTCTAAAACGGGTCTAATTGGATCCACGAATGAAAAGATGATTGGCAAAAAATTTGCTGTTTCCTTACAGATTATATTGTTAGAATTCCGTATCTAGCGCAAAGCACTATATAGGGGCCTAGGGTAACGATATAATGATATGTATATTATCTATGAACGATGTCCCATCGATAATCGCTCCGCTCACAGCTAGCAATGCGACGGACGAATCAGCCTCGTGCCATTATCACGTCCAAGGTCGGGACCTCGTCCTCGAGGTCGCGGCTCAAGTTCAAACTCCAACGGCTAACGGGCACGCATTGTTTTGGTTGACACATATCAACAGCACAATGGGTTAACGATGGTCACGTTATTGTGCGGCAGTTGACGTGCGGCTTGCGGCTGCGGCCGCGACTGCGGCAAACACGGGCCCAATACGCCTTCTTTGCAATTAGCTACAGAACGTTCTGGAATATTCCAGATCCGGATAACAAATTGTTGTTCTAGATTTTTGTTGTGTGTATATTGCAATATTCGACATCGTCCAGAATACTCAAGGTCAAAAGAATAACGGCCGTATTCGTCAGATTATTAGTTTGATCGGAAGCTATAATCGACAGTTTCGTTTACTCTGACGCTCAACTAAGTTATGTAGTTTAGAAATATGAATTCAAAGAAATCCTCCCAGACGAAAGGAAACAGATCCAATTAAATGCACCGTAGTAATCCGTAAGCCGCAAGCGACGCACGTCGTAGCCGCTCGGTACCAACGTGCGTTATGAGTTCTCGCACGCCGACACTCGAAATGACACCTAATCACAACTACACAAAGGCTAAAGTTGCTTGATACTTGTAACAGCTGACAGGAAAACTGACAGTTTGATTTATTGTACACATCACAGAATAGCTCGCAGCGCACCGCTTTACGACAAATATGTAAAACGTGCATTATCAATTGTCACGTGTACAAACTGAACACGTGCCTACATTAATGTACAATGCGAATTACCATGCAAATACCGGTGATAAAATGTCACCCTTATCAGGTGGTATTATTGTTAAGGACGTTCAGTACTCTGGACCGCGTAGGTATTACGATTGTGCTTATACGAATTATTAAACGAATTGTAGGCAAATATATAATATAATATATAATAATTATTATTGAAAAGAAATTATTAACGTACCTACTATAATATATGTTTCTAATTAATTAGGAATTAAGTTCTTTTAATTTAGTAAACGTAGCGTGGGACGCCCTCCAGCTATGTGGAGTGACGATATAAGCAGTGACTGGTTGCAGCAGCGACTAGCTGAAGATCGAGCTTAGTGATGCTGAGAGCTGTTGGAGAGACCTATGTCCAGCAGTGGACGGAAATAGGCTGATAATGATCATGACGATGAATTAAGAATAAGGTAACAATGAAAGGACAATAATTTAAGTACATATATTTAAGGTTAACGTTAAAAAAATATAAGGGATACCCGACATCAGATCATGTGTACCTATATTTGTTTGTCTCCAATCCACTGTACTTCCCACTGTTGGGTCTGTGTGCGGGCATTGCGGCCTGGTGCATACTCCACGTTGATTTTACGTGGAGTATGTATGTGGACTTATTGACTGTGATAAGACTTAGTGCGTCTGTCAGAATCTTAAAACAATTTTATCTTTATTTAGGTTTCAATTCTTTTTCAGATACTGACTGTTAGAGGAATCGGAAGTCTCCAAGATCCGGCGTAGATAAATGATTGTAAAAGAACTAAGTCAGTTCTGTGAGGACAGTGATTGCTGGTACACTGTGCTCGCTGCCTACCTCGTAAAGGACCTAGCGTGAGGATATTATAATTTAAAAATATTGCCTACCAAATTACAATGTTATTAACAAATGAAACTAACAGAAAAAATCCACACTAATATAGCAACCTTGACCTTTTTGGTACTCTTTTCACATCGGAAGAAATCACCCGCGCAAGTGACTACGCGGGTCGTAAACTCTTCATGTATGTATCGATCTTCTGGCAGTAATATGTCAATATGAGATATTGGCAGGTACTGTTTTCATTCGGATCATGAGTGATTAAAACACAAGTAATGATTCATACCGCCGTCTACGGTTCACAATACTTGGAATCGTAACAAGGCCTCGCCAGTCTTGTACATTATTCGCCAGTAACATCTATGTTCAGTACTCATATGTATATGCATCCGCAAGTTTTCAAGATGGTGTCATGGTACACCTGATAAATGGTCACCTGTTCCCAAGCTGGGCGTAGCCCCTACTGTGGTAACCAGGCGGCTGATAAGCATACATTATGTGAATATCTATTTATATAGATAAGTTGACATCCACATGCAGAGCAAACGATCATAGTTATTATTAACGTAACACCACGCCTGTAATTCCTGAAGGGGTAGGCAGAGGAGTGTAGTACACTCCCACGTTTCACCAGTTACGTTTAAATCCCATGGAATAGGTG
>DWJK01003225.1:0-13408 GCA_018248815.1 Croniades pieria auraria
GCTCTAGTGTTGCCCGATGTGCTTGATAAATGATAAGAAAAAAAAACAACTGCAAGAACGATTTTTTAAATAGATTATAAAAAGGATTTGCTTTAAAATGATTTGTCATTTCATTTATCACTTGCTTGCATAGTATATATTCTACTGTAACAAAATAAAACGTGAACTCAAAACTTTTAAACATAATATTACTTGATACTGTGTAAGACGTGACATCTATCCATCAGGAGTTCACACGTTCGTCGCCCAGAGCAATTTGGTTGTGTTTCTCACTGGGCCCAAATCTGATTCGGCGTGCTGTACCGTAACGCAATACGCAGGAATACAAATAATGTCACTCGAGTATTAGGATTATATTATGATATTATTTAATAAAGTATAAAATTGACTTCGATTTATCGCAAAGAATAAAGTATAAAATTATTTTCTTGTATCGCAAAGAATTTTGTTCTAAAACGGTGAATGGACAAATTTTTCAGCCAGACAACTACCTGCAATCTCATTAAAGTTTTCCCAGACTCTTCTTCATTCATGCTTTTGAAAATTATAAAAAAAGGCGAATAAATAACGTAGGGTGTGATTGTACCTTCATGGACCAAATTTTTTGACTATCCTTTTTTGGATTATGTAAAACTATGCGAGAGGTTTAACTATACTAATTTATAAATCTATAAATTACATTTGTATATTTAATGTTTATGTTAAATTTATTGATAATCATTTGTTTTGTTTCAAACGCCCTAATTCCGTTCTTTAGAACACTTTTGTGTATCTGTATGTCCTTTTTGTATAATAAAAAACGGCTTGAGCGGTTTTAATGAAAAAGCGGCAGCCGTAAAAAATGTAGCAGCATATTAGTTTTGATGAAGAGTGTTACAGAATTTCAAATTACGCCTAGAAAAACGGAGAGGAACTGTTAATTTACTGTTGCTGTGCAAAACGTGACATTTGTCTACATGTAAATTGATTGAATTTGAAATTCTGTACAGCCGTATTCACTTTTTTATATTTAGACTCGAAAACTCTCAGACGAGCCACATTTGCTGCATTTAAGTGTTTAATGCCTTTTCGGCTTTGAAAAAGAGCACTTATTGCGTATTTCTTGAAGAGGCTCATATTTTTGTAACTTACTATTTATTAACGTCATTGGCATACAACTAGTAACTTTTTTTATTTTTAGAATAATGCATGAATAATGAAACAACAATATTATATGGCATCAAAAGACAATTCTGCTTTATTCATTCTTAACATATACATATATCTATATTTACAGTACAAACAAACAGAAAATAATAAAAGCGTACATTTTGTGAATAATGAGTAAGCACAGTAGGTTAAAATAAAAACCCAAAAAAATCTTCCATTACGCGCGATTACTCGTTAAATACAAAATGTATAAATACCGCGAAAATAAACGTTTAAAATGTCTATAAAATCAGTCTTGATATCTGCTAGGGGGGACGCTTTCGAACAGTACTTGAATGAGGAATGTGAATTTACCTGAAAACAAGAGACATTATAATCTACATGACGTGATATTTTATACCATGTTTCTACGTAAAAATAAGTAGGGAAATAATATAAAATATAGTACACATACTTTATCTCAAAAAATATAACACAAAATGACATTGGGCAACACATAATATAATAATTTGACAGTTCTTTGTTAAATTTTTTTTCATGGTCTAAGTCTAAGAATAATACTAGGTTGTTATTAAAAAATCCCGATAATTAATCGCGTAAATATGCAATCATGTTGTCTTTTACAGATTATTAACGGAGTTGCCATAAGAAATAAACGTTACAAGGCTGAATGAAAAAAAAATTTGAAATTAAAAATGTTACAGATGACCACCTTTTTGGCCTGAGTAACTATATGTTAAATGCCTACTATAAGTGAAGTTTTATAAATAACGAATACTTACGCAAAAGAGCTCGAGGTGTGTACTTGTAATAAACAAATATAATGTACACAATCACTCCTATGACAATGAAGCCTATCGCAATAAGGTATTTGACTGACGGATCGTGGACTATCGGCAGGATTGATAGGAATATAGCCACTATCAGCACGAAGCATGGCACAATGGTGGGTACTCGGTAAGGTCTCGGCTTGTCCGCTTGAGTCTTGCGCAACACCAGCAAAGCTACCATCGCCAGGCCATAGAAGAACCAGAGAAACCAACTTGCAAATTCGATCAGAGTTTTAATGTTGCCCACTACAATAAATATTCCCGTTAGTACTGCCTGTAACAAAAATTATATGTAATTTTTAAGTAATAAGTTTAACTGAGACAGTTGTATTCACCAGTTATCATATTTTAACCTTTCTCATTCTAAAAGCACTTTATTGACCAACAATGCAACAATAGAGGGTGTCTTGCTGCTACTGCCGATGATGATGAATTGGTTCCTTATTGATTAGACGTTTTATGGGTTAAAGTCCCGAGAATTACTGTACTATCATAATGACATATTACAATCAGCTGATACATATTTTTTATATTATTATTATGCACCTGAAATGCAACAGCTGGTGCAGGTGTCAGTCTCTTGGCATTCACATAAGAGAAAACTTCCAACATGTGACCGCCTCGAGCTGCTGTGTAGCATACCCTGGGAATAAGAACAGAATTATTAATAATATACATATTAAAAAAACTATAATGTACAAATCGTTGGTCACAAATCTGTGTGGAGCACAGCTACCATTTAAAAGAATAGTCTGCAAGCGTTTTTTCCCTTGAAAAACCCAAAAGAAAATGTAAATATAACATTGGATTTGCTTTTATTTTGATGTTGTTTTTGAATTTATAAAAATCACACTCACCGGGTAACACCGAACTGCACGCTCATGGCACAACCGAATGTGGCGATGGCAACACCGAGCGGTATAAGGAAGCTCGCTGGCCCCAGCACACGTTCGCCGAACACGACCGCCACGGCCGGCACCGACACCATTTCAGCGTAGCTCAGTACAGTCATGTATGCGATGTTCATGAACACGTACAGACCAGTTATCAACGGCACCGCGATTAGTATGCTCAGTGGTACATTGCTGGAATAAACATCACCTAGATTTATGAAAATATTTAATAATAATAGTAATATTTTGGAGCATCTTCACACACGCCCTGACTTTGACTCTGAGTTTGTGTTGTTTAACCAGACAGCTAATAAACTACATATATAAATAAATATATACTTATATAAATATTTTGTATCACGCATTATGATCTAATTTGATCATTTTTATAGTAACTTCAGTCAAGTGATACTATACATATATGAACAACAAATGATGTAACTGTAGTTTGATATGAAATATAAAAAATACTAACACCCCTGGGTTGATGATTTCCTCGGTGACAACGGTGACGCTGTTCCATCCGTCGTACGCCCAGAGCCCGGAGTACAGGGCTAACGCGATACCGCCCGGGTTGAACGTGCTACCCTCGAACCCTTTGTTGAGGTGGTGTGTGTTGCCTGGATAAAAAAGGTTATTTAAAAAAAATGATTTATTTATTGTAAATTACTATATTGGATGTGAAGTAAAAATTTATAAACTTTGTGAGTATTTTAATATTTATAAAGCTTTTTTCGTTTTTCTGTTATTTTTATAAGATGATATGTCAATGCTATGCTATATGTCTTGGTAAATTAAATGAATGATTGACTACTAATAAACTTAAATGATGACTATTAGGAGATTATGGCAATATATGTTTTTAAATTTTGTATATAATTCCATAGTTCCCATTAATAATGGTAATATTTTGAGACATTTTAAACATGGCCATACATTCAGTAAACATTGTACCCACAAATCAAATATAATGTTTAATTAAAATATTACACAGGTTCCTAAAATAGCTGATTGTAATAATACCCGTATATTACCACAAATATTTTTTTTTTAACATAAGTTTTTGGTGTCCATTATACGAATGTTTACTAATTATTGTGATTGACATAAGTCACTGGTAAATAAAAAATGTGTCGGAGGCAAAAATCTGGATTGTTAAACATTAGAAAGCAGACAGGGATATCATGTGTTATCCAAATATTTTCCCTCACAAAAGACCAAACTAAGTTAGCTGAATAGTCAACCAAGCTGTGGTACTTGGAGAGTCACTTTAAGAAGAAATGTACTACCCACAGTAATAAAAATTTAGGACTCAAATACCTTTGGCAATTTCGTAGATTCCACCACCGATGACGATCAGACAAGCGAACACTTTGCATATTCCAAACACATTTTGGACTTTTACAAACAGCTTCACACTTGTGATGTTGATGTATGTCATTATAACTGAAACGAAACAAATATATGGGTCAAACAAATTTGTGTACAAAGCTAGGAAAATATGGTATGTACTAGCTGAGCCCTGCCGTTTCACCCGAGTTAATTAGATAAAAATCTATTAAAACACTATTTTAAGAACATCACGCTGACCACCATGAGTAAATATAGTAAGCTATTTTGGCTATAATAGCTTACACATGAAGTATAGATATATACTGTAGCAGACTTTTTTGTAGAACTATTTAAGATAAACATTTCCATCATACATTACACATGTGTACCTCTAGCGGTTTTGGCATCACACACCAGAAAAGCTCGCAGATGGTAGATTTTTCCTACTTACTTGATATTTTGGACAATTCACGCAATATCTTTATAAATTGTAGCCTATGTGTTATTCTGATGTATGAGCTATATTACTGTACAGTTTCTTTAAAATCTATTTAGTAGTCTTTACGTGAAAGAGTAACAAACATCCATCCATACTTACAAACTTTCGCGTTTATAATATTAATAAGATTATGATATTAAAGGTATCAAATGTAATATTTCAATAATAATAGCGATTTATAAAAGCGACTAAGCAGGTTAGTACGTTGTTACAATCATCATTAACATGCATATACATACATATAAAGGAAAATTGTTAGAAATGTACACTGTATGAAAATCACAAATTAGAAATTTTAGTTACCCAACATTGAGTATAAACTAACAAATTCAATAAAATAACTAAACAACAATAAATAAAATGACCTTTTATTTAACAATATGTTTCCGTAATGTAGGTACTTCGCACAGGAAAAAGAATATGATATAAACTTTTTATTATACGAATATGTCAAACAAAATTTTTTTGTCGCAATAGTGTCGGACTAATAAGACCATCAAGCACTATTAAATATTACAATATAATAAATATTACAATATAATAATTATTACGATATATTAAGTAGTACAATATTAGTCACATAATCTGGACATAAAGAAATCTAAGGTGTCTGAAGGATGCCGACCCGCACGACAAGATCCCCGTGTTCCAATAGTGGCATGATTCAAGGGTTGAAAATGATTGTTATTATTTAACCTGGACACAAATGTAATTAGCCCAACTGACAAGCGAACCAAAAGCACAATAACTTTATTGATAGTAATTTCTACATACGTGCAAATCCATATATATGAAACCATTAGTATTAATTAGATACATCTAGCTTAAAAAATAGTGTTAGTCTTGTTATCCAACGTCTTCCATTGTCATCGGGGAGTCACGTGACATATGTATCGTGTGATCTTGTTAGTGTTGAAATTGGCACAGATCAGGTAGAAAAACAAGAGCAAAAAATCCAGATGGATAAAAGACTGGACATATTTGCTCGTGTCTTAATTCCGAAACGGCACTCAACGAACAATGGATAATGGATACCTGGGAAGGAAATACATTAACTGGGTAATAAAAACATGCGTCTCTAATATAATTATTTAAACGGATTCCCGTTTCCATGCCGTCTCATTGAATTTAATGCAGTCACTCATTCTAAATGCTAAAAACAATAATACCTCATGTAAAGCTAAGCGATCAAAGCTGTACATACACACCTCCACTATATTTAAAATTAACTTCATAACAATCGATTAAAAATGTAGTCGGTTTCGTTTATTGAGTGGTTGCAAGTGCGACTGTGGATCGAGAGGTCGTAAGTTCGATCCCCGGTTATTGGTAAACTAACTAACTACTCGCCAATGGGTTTTTTTAACATGAAATTGTTAGTTGCTACTTGACCGAGACTCGAAGCCTGGATTCGCATCCGGTGTATAACAGTATGCTCACCCCCTATCCATGGTGGGACTTATTACAGGTGAATCGTGGAAGTGGGCAACAGAGCTCTGCCTATCGGGAATCTATGCCTAATCTTCGGGAAAAAGCATGCGTCATGTTTATTTAAAAAAAAATGTTACAATGCAACAAGTAAATAGAGACAACATTTATGTAATATTTTTAATATCAAAGGAAAAAATAATGTAATATAAAATAATGTAAAAATAATTTACATGTTTCGTTTGCTTTATATGTACGTGTGTCCCTTTCCTTTACTTTATTTTTTTTACCAATCAATCGCACTAAAAAATAAAAAATAAATATAGTTTTAAAAACTAAAAAACACGCTTTTATAGAACATCGAACTAAAAAGTGAAAAATAATTCTAAATATAGGTAGAATAAAATAATGAACGAGAATTATTAGCATTATTTTGAAAAAAGCGTAGGGTGCTCAATACCTGTAAAATACCAAAAAAGAGGGCACAAATCGCTAAAAAAATTTTTTTTTTAAATTAATAATTACTTGTGAAAGATAACCATTATACACATAAGAATATTTAAAACCGTATTAAGATGAAATATACCTAAGTTAGTACCTAAGTAAATAAAAATAGAGCCGTCGAGTAAATAATATATATAGATATTTTTCACAAGTAACTACTAAAAATATGACAATTCATTTATGTTCATTCATTCAATGTTCGTTTCAACTATTCATACTAAAGGCCACGCACGCATGTCTTACTGGTATTTTTCAGCCGTAATCGAATTCCGTTTAGGTGCTGAGTGGTTAATTGTATATGAGGCGACTACCCATATCCGTTGATTTGTGTGTCGTATTTGTATCGTATGTATTCGCATGCGTGTATGAAGAGCAAGACCAATGTAGAAGAATCTAGCAGGGTATGTAACGATAGAGTTATGACGCTCAGTGCTCTCTGTCTGCCCTATAACAGACCTGTGGTAGGAATGCATAATTAAGCTATTAAACCACTTTTAATAGTATGAATGAGTACCGGAAGACAGTACAAAGCATATATGACTGATCAAATAGCAAAGTCGACTGTTATCGTGCATACACATATAGATTAAGAGGCGCATCAATATTGCTTTACAGGTCCTACTTTTAAATTATTATATCGTAACGTCAGGTCCGTTACGGGATAAGTAGAGAGAATCAAGTGCCAAACATATCTATTCTTACAAGTCTGACGTGCTTAATACGTATTTTACATCGTTATTTTTATAATTGTCTATTGTAAATATATGACACGAAACACTTGTGACAGGGAATATTACAGGTCGTTACTTATGAACTTGCCGTTTTACAATACTGATCATTTAATATGTAATTGGGGGATGGCGATGGCGATGGCGCTCATTGGAGAGGCCTATGTCCAGCAGTGGACTGAGATAGGCTGATGATGATGATTATCCTCATGATATGTAATTTATTTATGGCTGCTAATATATTCTCAATTGAAATGATTGAGTGATATTGAATGATTCACAATTCTCAATTTAGATGATGATAAATGAAATTTTATACATATATGAAAGTCTATTTTCAAATTCAGTCTTTTATTTATTGATTAGTGTTTTGTTATCACTGCATTTGTATCCGTTTCATCAGTACGGACATGGTAAAAATACGAGTAAATATAGATTACGAGTTCCGTAGTGGTGCCAATGTGGCACAGACGGCTCTCCACATTGACGAAGTCTACAGAGTGAACATTACAATCGAACGTACTCGTACGACACGTTATTGGTTTAAACGCTTCCGACATGGAAATGTTTACTTGAAGAATGAACACATGACAACAACGAATTAAAGGTAATTGTGGAAGCTGACGACAGTCAATCTACCGCCGAATTGGCAGCAGATTTCGATGTTAGAATGCTACGATGTTAGAACGAACGCCAGAGCGACGAACGCTTTGATGTATGCCTTGCATTGACTAACAGAGATAGAAATGTAAAGATTGTGAACCGCGTTGTAACTTGCGATGAAAAATGAATGCTTTTTGACAATCGTAAGTGATCATCATTTCAGTTAGACCCTTGTACTGAAGTTAGGCAATATTCCAAACCAACGATTCCCAGAAAAGTGATGGTCACATGTAAATCCCTTTTCCCGTCTGCACGACAACGCTCGTCCGCTCACGATACAACAAACGGTCTCTAAGCTACAAGAACTAAGGATCGTAAGCTCTGCGTCATCCACCGTACATGCCAGACCTTATGCCGACCGACTTCTACATTTTCCAAAATTTAGACAACTTCTTGACAGGAAAAAAGTTCAATACTCAAGAGGCAGTACAAAATGCCTTTGAATAATATGTTGCCTCCTCTACTCCTGACATTTTTAACAAGGGTATTGAAAATTACCAGTAATGATTAACAGAAATGTAAAATGAAATTTAAAAAAAAATGTCTAACGTTTTGTATACAGAACGGCAATTTCTTAGGCCTTTAAAAACTTAATACAGACTACAACACTCCTACAGCCATGCTCATCACTGACGCCGGTGCATTCTTTGTACACCTGCAAGGCATCGATAAACGCCTCCAAGATGTCGCCAACGTTGTTGGTGACAGCTTCGTCGAAACGCGCAGTGCACTTGGCGAATGATGGAGTCCGGTCCGGATGTAATGGATCCGGTCTTTGCTGAGATGACAGTAAGCTGTTGGTGACAAGGCGGTTCGTCTCCACCTGACTTCTCGCAATCATGGCCACGAGGTTCGAAAGCTGTTGCTCCTATATATTCATGCTCGTTCCTCTAAGTGCTCCTGCCTCGTCGTCGCTGTCGTCTTCATTCTTCTTCCGGTCATTCCGTGGCGACATTCTCACGGCCAGACGGTTTGAATGGTAACGGCACAACTTAAGTATAGGCAGAGACTGTTAGTAGGTACGTCTAATTAAACGGGTAATGTCCTTGAAAACCGTAATTAATATTATTTCGAGCGGTTTAATCACAGGCCACTAGTAAGGCGTCATTTTATATCGAGAGTATGGTCGTAAATATAAACAAGGGTTCTCTGTGACTATTATTTAAGAGATGCGCCCGCTTTGTGATTGCTCGGAAGAAACGTTGTTGCTCACGCGATCGCATGCATCGGGCGGACTTCTCTAATCGGCTCCTTTCGGTCCCCCGGCGCGAGGCATTCGCTGTCGCTTTTCGGCAACGCCGGATATACCGCGCTGGCAATACAACAATATGCGCTCACTAAGATCACCGGGGGGCGGTTGACCCCTGAGACTGCCCGGGTACAGAGGGGATCCTCGAGGCCCGCAGACTCGCACCCATGCGGCGATATATCCGCCGCGGCGTACGAACGACTGCCTATGATGATGAACCTTTGCAATAACTAAAGCTGGTGTTCAGCATTCACGAATAAGTAGTAACGTCTTTAACATTTTGACGTCAATAAATGTCATCATTTTCTTTACTTTTTTATTGCAGCGAAGTGTATGACAGAAAACTGATGAATACGTTTGTATGTCGTCATTCCATCGTATCGACGCCGCGTTCAAACCGCTCGTGTGTAAATCGATAAAAGTGTTATTTATGCAACCCATGTTTAACAAGTTAAGTTTGTTAATGTACCTATCTGAAATATTCTCCAAGCATTATTGATATTGGAGTTGTAAAAATGACTGTTACCACGAGACTGTAATCGGTGTTTGTAGTAGCCGTCGATGGCGTACGTGATCGTACAGGTGTGTGTGTGTGTTACATATAATGTTGATTTTGCCTAAAGTTGTGAGCTGCCTCGAGGCTGGGATTAGGTAGTAGGTGCAAATAATTTGTCTCCATTAATTAATCCCAAGATTTGGATAACATTTCTCTGATGGCAAAACGGTATACATTATTGCAACTAAAACACTTGGGATAAGAATAGCTAGAAACGAATGCGCCTGCCCTGTAATGTAATGAAAGGAAACAGATGCAATTTGTTTATTATTTATAATATTGTAATTACGGCTCCCGTGTAATTGCACGGAATGTGTTCGCGGCGGCCGCTTCGGTTCGGTCTGCGTTAAAATTACAGGTTGTTTTGCATATCTAGCAATCGGCCGCCCGCTAGCCTCTAGCCGCTGCACACACAGCTAAGTAGGTTAAAGAGAAACTAAAGCTTTAAATAAGAAAAATCAACAATATACAAAAGGCTCAGTGGAAAATATGGAATATGACGATGACGTCGTCCCTAAAGTTGGGTGCACACAACCAGCGGGGCGATCAGCGTATGTATATCTTATTTAATTCAGCTGTCTGAAAATTTAAGTACCAATGGCATACAATTACAAAAAAAATTGCAAACCAATAGAAGTGTCTCGCTCATTATGTAGTATAGATAGATATAAGAGACAAAATGTCAAAATATTTATAATTTGTTAAAAATGAAAATTAAGTTTATTTATTAAACTGAGGTGCTTTGAATGGAATCACAACCTAATGAATCTTTTGATGTGATTTTCAATTTTCATAACGCTTCAACATTTAAGGTTTGTCGTCATTAGCTTTTCTATATTCCAAAAATATAAAAGGTATAGCTCAATCTCAAATGATAATAAAAATAAGCCCCACTAGTTTTGTAAAGTTGTCAGTTTGTAAAGTTGTAATAAGTTAACTTGAATTTCTTCGAGAGTTGAAATGAGATTTTGCAGCCATCCTCTGAAAGTAAATGTTTTGGTATTCGTGTCTTTCTTGTGTACAGTTTTGAAATGACTGTTGTCCAAAGATTTATTTTGTCTGTTCAATTTTACTCTAAGGCGGTATTACCACATTTAATCTAAAAGAGGTTGTGTGTTCTCTCACCGCGGGCGACTCCCGCCGTCACTGCGCACCTACCCCGAATGATTCATGTTTGGAAGCGGCGTGTACGCTCGTAATGTGCGCTAATTTGATCTAAAAATAACGCCTATTCTTTGTTTGTTAGATTTTTACGAAATCTGCTCGTGTTCATTATTATGTTTGTAATTCCGTACGCACTGTGCATTCGGGTGAGCTATTTCTTTTATGACTCTCAGAAATAACTCACAATATTTCTTAATTTCGTGCCGTTACTTGCACCGACTTTATTATTTCCCACCGGCGGCACGCGAGCCCGAACGCCTCCGCGTTTTTATATAATTCCCAAAGAATTATTGGAAAAGTTTACGGATAGCTATAGTTTACTAGTATACTAATAATAAATAGCACGCAGCGAAAGTATCTACGATTATTCAAATATAACGGCATTGAGAAAGTTTTAAAAGTACCTAAACCGACTATGACAAGTACCTATAAATGAAATATATTATCATGTTACATGTGTATACGTTAAGTACTTTAATGTTGGTATTAAGGATTTATTACAAAACTGATTCATAGAGAAAATATTGCGTTAATTAACTGACATCGTTCTGTCAATTCGTAAGTATAGTTTCTATTTATAATTAATAAAGATTAGTGAAAACACTTTTTTCTCGTGAAGAGATTTGTTAATATAATTCGCTGTTCATGTAATACATAGAGTCGTAGCGTGTTATTCAGCAATTAATCATGACTTTGTATTTTAATTGAATGCGTTAACAGGAGAATTTAAATAAAATGTAACATGTGACGTGCGCTTAATTACATACCTTACTTATTATCTATGAAGTATTGTTGTGATACGGTCACATGTCACTTTTGATATGTCTTTAAATGAGTCATCTATGAGTAGTGTCATTTTTTGTTCATGAACTCTCGTCCTCCACGTGTTGTATTTCTCATTGTTGGAGCGTCGTGACCCCCACCACGGATCACCTTCGCCTTTATGAATATGCGCCATTGGTTACGGTTTTCAGCAGTGTGTATGGCCCCTTGAACGTTACTGTAGACTCTGGTGTGAATCTGGTATGTCCAGCGCATTGGGCATCTTCCCCGGGATCGCTTCTACACGATCTTGCCTGTGATTACAAGCTTCTCGCGATTCCCTTCGGCCAATGTGTTGAGCGGCAGGGCTTTTAATTCTTCTGGTAAATGAATATATATCCCGAAACACACCCAGTAGCAGTTTTTCCGATAAAGCCTTCACCGTCGCTTCGAGAACTAACAATTTTTGTTGTTGATTAATGCTTTTATACGATTGGCCCGTTGGTCCAGTCGTTACTAAATGCGAACGATGGATGCCGGAGTTGTGGGTTCGATTCCCCTCCAGCAGCAAGATTACTGTAATGAGTACAACTATTTGGTTAGAGTGTGCGTGTAGTTTAATAATCATCTGGTTACCATAACATAGGCCCCCCTACGTTGCTATCAGATAGCAGTGCGTGGAGATGTCCTGAGATATTCATTATTATTTTTATGTTCCAGGTACGTACGATTCAATACATCGATGTTGTTATCAGATCGCGACGAGGTAAGTGACACCAGTGTAGTGTCGTTGACTTGTGGCCGGATATGTTTTGAAATTGAATATTTCTATCAAATACATATGTATGCGGTCAACATACAAGCAGAATAAGTTCATGAATAAAAACAAACGTTTTTGCATCGCTTGTCCGTCTATTTGTCAGGATATCGCCCGAAAATGACATGCATGTTTTTTGTAGCTGTGTAGTGTTATCGATGTCATTGTATAATGTCGTATAATGTATACTTCTGGGAGGAAATAAATCAAAAGAGGACGTCTACCTGATTTTGGTACATGCTCATGTGATGCGTTTTGGGAGTTTTCATTATATGGTCTCGTATTTATAGTTTTTATGTTATTAGGTTAAAAATTGTTTAAAATATAATTCATTAATAATGACTATTTTTAGGAATACGTTGCTATAAGAAATGAGTGTATGTATGAAGAATGATAAAAGTAGAAAAAGCACATCAGGTCTATTAGAATAGTGAAATTTGGTGCTCCCTGCTTACCCCATAAGTGACATGGCGTGACAATATAATAATAAAACAAGTATAATTTCTGTATGGAAATAAAAATTAAGAATCATAGCGAGATTAGGACATTTTCACGTGTCTTAATACTTTCACGTAATCTACAATTACATATGTCCGTGCAGCACTAAAGAATTAAACAGATTAACATCAATACATTTTTTTGACAAACTCAATATTAAACATATGCCGTAGTAAAATAGTTACATTTAAAAATAACATCTCTATAATGTGGGAACAAATCTTTGTACTCCTTTTTAAGAATAGTAGCCATCTGTATGTCAAATTCAATTCAAATTCTTTTATTCATTATAAGGTATATACATACACTCAATGAAGGTCATGTCTAGTCACTGTA
>DWJK01003226.1:0-13407 GCA_018248815.1 Croniades pieria auraria
AGAGGTGCACGCTAGGATTTGAACCCTGTCTCCCGGAGGGAGAGGTCGAATTTCAAACCACTAGGCTATCACTGCTTGCAAAATAGCAATTATATAATTTAAAATATTAATAATTCCAAACAGGAACCATTATTAAACAATATAAATGTATATTTTAATTTATTTTAAGTTTTTAAACTGCGGGAACGTCTGTCAAACGGTGCGGAACGATCAATTCTTTGTTCATTACGGACCACTATAAACAACTGCGTCCAAATAAGTGTACAACAATATTGTAGGCCATATCGGTACGTTTCGGCGATAAATGCAAGTTGTACGAGATAGCTAATCGGACAGTGGACGACGTATTTACAACCAGCGATTTGCATGAGCGACAGTCGCAGGTTGCACAAGTGGAAAATATTGCTCAGAAATTAACCTAAAATGGTGTGTCGTATAAAATGAGGGAGGTAGATAAGCGACAGGAGAACAATAAATAGAGCAGCGAGCCGTTCCAATGTCCCCAGTTAAAAGAAGCGATAAGGGCGCGGGCCGGGCGCTCGTCCAGATCTTTCGGAATGTAAACAAGACGCGATTAGATCTGCGGCGGAGAATCTCGACTTATTTATTAACACCCGCTGCATAATTAATCTTCATATTTAATTAAGTCTCATATTTAACAGAGCTTGTATATTACTCCGCGCGACCAATGTAAATGGAGTCTATTGAAGTTAATGAGATGTTATTCGCGGAGGATCAGGCAGATCGATTTGTAGGCTCAGTACCATATACTTATCACGCAACCTTTCGACGCAGCCAATATTAATAACTATAATCTACTTATTGTTGTTGTCATTTATCCAAATAGAGAAACTCGTAGTCCTAAAAAGCAAAAAATGTAAGAGTACGGTTCAGATTTTCGCTTATATTAAGAAAAATGCCATCAGATTTGCATAAAGTGCAAATGAAAGCGTACAGTACGGTCATTTGGTGCAGTTAATTGCGATATTGTCATTCAGCCTCGATAGTGTTCAAAGACATCGGTTTCCCGTAGAAATTACTTGCAATACATGTACAGTTCTGAAGTAAAACGTTCTGGTGTAGACTCTAATCGGAGTTCACTTAGTGAAAAACACTGGATTCAGACTTACGTGACTAGCCAGTTTCGTAATGGACAGTCAGTCCGCATTCAATCATTACCAAAATACAAAATGACTAATTTATTCCCATTGCAGACGCATCTACAGCGGTAATTAATAGTGCCAGGTACTATGTAGGAACCATTTCACATACATAGAAAATTCTCATTGTCCATGCCTGCATATTTCACACAGTGTTTGCCACAGTCCTTTACGGTAGTTTTAATGAATTGGATGAAGTTATTCTTTCATTAGATGTAACTATAGCCGTGCTTTACCACACGAGCGGGGAACGACTGCAGTCTCCTACGCTCTTGCATACAGTCGGTAATTTTAGGTAAATAACAGAGTCAATCTCATAATCATTTTCAGTCCTTACTAAATGTTGATGTCTCGCCAACGATATACTTTACATATCTCCCGTGCGAGCGGTAGTTTTTAAACATTACCCAAGTCAAAGCTCGAAATCGCAGCTATTAAGAGAATGTGCCGCAGTCTCAAGCCGACATATTATTGAAATTCTCATGCCAAGTTCACATCTTTATTTGGTCACGATCGTGACAGCGAAGGCCACCAACGTTATAACGTTTCATAGTTGCCGGCGCCGCTAGCGCCAGGTTCACTCGACGGCTCTCCGGCGCAGCTGTTCAGAGTGCTGCTCTCGCTGAATCGCTTTATATTATAATGGTCCATCTGTTAAGAAATATGGAAACGAGCAGCTCTGTAAAGAATGCAGTGGCGCGAGACGCTTATCGCGTAACTAGCTGTCGCGAGCTCGCGACGCGTTCCGTCGTCCCCGCAATCTCTATTGCGGTTAGCTTTTTACACTTTACATGTATATAGGTTGCAATGAAGCTTACGACGCAGCTTCCTGCTCGTGCTCATTTACCTCGTAATGTATAACAAACAAAGGAATGTTTATTTCCCGCATCATACAGACTGGAATTCGCGCTTCAATACAATATGTCTGTGTTGTTCATATGTACATACATATGTATATAGTTCAAGTAACAAAGTTAAAAATCAGATACTGGCACTTACAATTATTGGGATCGTTTAAGAGCTTATAAGCAGTTTTATGTAACACAAATTATTATAAAACAAGCATTGCGTGCGCCCACGCGCTCTTTTGAATTTGTGAATGGATCATGGACAAGATCCACGGGCTGAGGCTGCGCGCTGCTTGCAACAGCGCACGCCCACGTGCGCGGCGCCTGGAGGTCGCCAACTTTCATTCATATGCCTGGCAAACTGATTGACAAAGCAAAAATCCTACCCGCTGTCTAACGAGACCAACAGAAAAATGTTAATGATGTTTATAAAGATCATTACCGTACCACTTCTACGGTGTTTTCTGACAATCGCGTTAAACGCACTAATGATGTCGATGCAACGTTATCTTTCTCATTCGCGACACACTTAAAAAGCGGGTGTAGTGAGGCAGACCGCATGCGCATATTCAAGTAAAACGAAACTGCATAGCTCGTGCAGTTTGATGTTGGCGCACAAGATTTTTAGTCGTAATAAAAAAAAAACGTTAAAAATTAAAATCAATTAGCGGGTCTATGAAGATGTGGGAAAATAACGATAAACAGTTATGGAAATATGTTCATTCATACAATAGTAGCAGCACAATTGAGTTAGCAAACTCTCTCGATAACCTTTTAGGCTTAATGATTATAACAAACTTGCGGACAGAATAGACGCCTGAGAACTACGACTGTTACTGGCCCACTTTGCGAACTTTCTGATTAGTTTAATCCACTTCGGGCGTTTACCTAGCCCATTAATACCGCCCGTTCTAATGAGTTGAGACGACCATAGAAAACCTACGATTTCTCTATTATTCTGTGAAATATCTGACTGCTGAACTTTACATTGTTATGTAACAAGTGAAGCAATGAAACGAAAACGTGTTAAATGGTATGTTTTAGTACGTGTAGAGACACTCGCCGATATCTTTACCTACGTATACAAATATATACCTATATGTTTTGTAACGCACTAACGCTACGACCATATACTATTTAATCTATCAATTTAGCTACATCATGTTCTATTTAATGCCAAATGGGTGTAGTACTAAGGAAACATTAACTAAAGTGAACACATCAGAAGTACTTAACTCGATATTTCATAATGTCGACAGGCCGAGTGGCGCGAGCTGCGATTTAATTATATGAGTCTCAATGTATAAAGCCGCCATCTATTAAACCGTTTCAATCATCTAACCCGACGACTGCGGCCGGCGATGGCGTCCAAAATATTCCTGTCGTTCATTGACACGTGCCAAACCTGTTTTCGGGCAAGTTTTTCTGAATGGCCGTTTCCTTTGTAAGAGTAAACATATTCAAATGTTGCGATTAATTCATAGCTCGATAGTACCTCGCTTTTATGAATGGGATCCGGCGGCGCTGTGTGCGCGGCGCGCTCCATGTCGCAATACACGTTCACATGCACGAGACGAGATTTGCATACTCGCCGGAGCGCGCCACGTGCTGCCTGCCTTCATGTCGGCCACAGTTATCTATCCAATATTCGAAAAGTTAATTTCAAATGTAAACGACATTTGAAAGTCAATTTTTAAATGCCTGGGACCGGTCAACGTTATGTAACATCTATTTTTTAATAGCCGCGTGGCGAGCAAACATGACGATGGTGCCCGCTGCAGCGAGATCTATTGTCAGCTAATTAGTGGCCGCGCGCCGTCGCCAGTGCGCCAGTGCCGGAGCCCCCACTGTCGACCAGTGACGTACTAAGCCGCACACGACAGGATAACATTTCGCTCTCACTCGCAGAGCACAAGAACATCTTGTTAGCGTGATTTATAGAGGATATGAAAATATACATCTAATCATTTGAATGCGCAATACCATTAATAACTATCTGAGCGCGTCCTCGCTCATAGTGCGCTGCTAATAAACACGTCCGAGGTCTGCTTCGCGTATATCACACGCGGGCTGCGAACGGAACAAAAATGTTTAATATGTAATATTGACGCTACATAAATACTAAAAAGAATGAATTAAGTAAACTTTAATATTCACGAAGTTTTATTCAAATTTAGAAAATTATATGAGTCATTTATTATTCTCCTGTCCACAGGTAATTTGACACCTGCAGTATTTCAATGTATATTGTAGTTATCAAATTAACTAATGTTAGAATAAAAATATATATTAGAAAGTAAAATCTTTAAAGTGTACATAATAAATGGATCTGATAAATATTTTAAAAGAAAATTCAGGTGACATCTTATTTTACAACCGCTTTTCACGAGGGATGTAGATATAGGGAGACGAGTTGATAACCGTCAAACTTAGAAACAATGAGTGTCATTTTTTTTTAATGCACTTCCTCCGGAAATTGAACCCGTAAATTCATGTAGGTACTTAAATATTTTCTTTGTATATTTTATTTTGACATTCCTCTTTATTTATTAGACAAAATGTCATTTGCAACTATTTACCCTAACAAACGAGAACGACAGTTGGATCGTATTTACCACGTAGGTCGGGATAAAGTATACACACATACTCCAGATACACGGCGCCAACTTAGCTGGATCACGTCTGCTATACTCATGTAGGTAATTATTTGGCCTAACTAGTGCTATCATATAGTTTTACAGAGTGCCTCATAATCCGTGTAAACGAATAAAAAGGCCAATCAGCCCTCATGTGGTCATTAATGTATGCGGCGGCCGCGGCGCCGGCGCGGGCGCGGGTTCGCCGAGCGGCCCGTCACATATATAATTAATAATTATGCAGCTAATAAAACTTCACTTTCAAATGTAATTCAATTTTGAGGGATCAGCCTTAATTAAAACTATCAATAGCTTTTCACAAATTTCGATTACCTAACTTCCAATTTATGTGTCATTCGCGGCGCCTGTTGCGCGAGCTTCAAGAGCTGAATTAAACTTTTTTTAGCTAAGTAGACATTACGGGCGCGGCAGACATACTGTTCTGAAAGTTATCGCTTTTAATCTAACTGTCAAAATGTCAAATAAGCTTCTCGTTCACAAAATATGTTCTATCGAGAACTTATAAATCATCAAAAAGGGGAATGGAACGTTTGGTATACTCATATATGGATAAAATAAAGATTTGTAAAATGTAAATATCTTATTAGTGTCTTAATAATTATGTTTTCATTGGAGCTAAAATAGAAATGAGCAATCGTCAAATGCCGCGTTGAGAGTGTGCAGTCGATAGAAGCTCATTGTAAACAGTGTGCGGCGCGGGCGGCTCGCGCCACGAGGGCCCTCGGCTGAGCAACGCGCCAGTCATTTCCGGCGCCGCGACCAGATGCTGGCTCCGTGACCGCGTGAGGAAACACATTTTGTCACAAACAAATCTTATATATACATAACTATGCTCTAACATCACCTCTACATTTACATGGAATATTTCAACTAAATATAGTTCCTGAAATTTTAGGCATATCCAAGTCTCGCGTTGCTCTTAGAATATAGTACCGATTTTAGCGGAATACTAGTTATCCGTCGGGTAGATTGTTGAATCTGTGTGTCACGTTTAGTTACTTATTCACGATCCAGACAAGTTTCCGATATAGTCTTGCTATCATCACCACTGTTTTTGTAAATTGTTCATCTGCAGTTTGCACTGACATTACTTTGACAAGAACGATCACATGCTATTTTGATTAATCAATTTACAAGATACATTTTAAATACATTCTCATAAAGTCGTTGGTTAACTGCCTCGTTAGTCGAGTGGTTGCGAGCGCGATTGCCGATCGGGAGGTCCTTGGTTGAAATCTCGAGTTGGACACTATTGGATTTTTCTAATTTAGAATGTCTAATAATGACTCGGAGTCTGGATCTATGTCCGGTATAGGTTAATAGGCTCACTACCTATTCCATTGGACTTAAACGTAACTGGTGAAACGTGGGGATGTTCTACACTCCTCTGCCTACCCTCCGGGGATTACAGGCGTGATGTTGCTTTTTTTTTATAAAGTGAGTTTCTCACCGAAATAGACACTGAGAGAATCACCCGAATCGAACACTTGTTAATTACACTGTTTGTCCTAGATTGGGATTGAACCTCCGCCTCAATACTGGCTATAATCACTGTACCAAGAGGTAAGTCACAGGGTAGAATTAACGTTCATGTCATGTCAAAATTCAATTCCTCTTTCAACTGAATGATTTCGGACCGAAGTGGATTGTATCACAATGTAAACGTAAAGCTTATCGAAACTCGACCACAGCGACATCTGTCGGCTCCTTCTTCTTTTTCTCTTCTTTGCTTTACATGTTGAGAATATGAGTTATTTTGCTCTATAAATTTAAAAAAATAATCGCTCGATTACTCTACCACCTACGGGATCCCAGCAAATCTAGACAAAACGAATATATTGTGTGAAAGTACCCTTAAGTGCGACATCGCTCGGAAGGTGTAGACCCTGGCGCACGCGCCCCAGCCGCTGCATACACCCTGCGACATATGCAGATGACCCCTTACATGTTGATGTTATTTTTTTATTTTTTATACCTCTGTAGAGACTGTTTCCGAACCATTTATACATACCTACCGTGCAAAGTTAGTATGGGATCCCGGCGCCCGTCTGTGGGTCGGCACGGGTACCGGAGAAGCATCAGTGCCAATTTATAATCGTCACTTTCATAAACACTGAGTCACGCACCAACACAGCAAGGCTGAGCGCGTGTTGGCGGCTCGGAGCTGATATAATAGACAGCATTACGCAACTACTCTCATCCTCCGTTAGTCACCTGTCAGTGATGTGGCGCCTGCTTATGTAACTAATGTAAATCTCAATGTTCATATGTATCTGTTCGGTTACGGATACATATTTAGTATATGAATATTTCCTTTTTAGACGTTGACATAACTGATAATGGAACTCAGTATTTAATATTGCCATTATCATTATCTTCGTCTGTGGCCGCTTAGTAATGTTTACAAATTCCCGTTGTCCGATACTTTTTCGTATACGCTTACTTAGATACAAGTGTTTTCGTTTTATCGGTCGCAAGTAATCCGATCGTAGGTACTAACCGACGTGTTTCAATTCCGTCGTCGACACTCAAGTTAAACTCAAATTAACAAAATAACCGATAAACGAAACCCCAGAATAATACTTCGTGTTTTCGTAATGAAACATTTTGAATGCTCGTAAGATACCTCTAACAGCAACCGAGATAAGAAGCAGTGATAAGAGGCTGTGGAGACGCGAGAGGACGCTGTTTTATAGCAATTTGTACAAATATTTCAAGCACTTGGCCACGTGGGCGGGTACTTCTCCTTGCGATGTTCTTCGTCTTCCAATCACTCGAACTTTCATGCAGAATACTTTATTTGCTGTACATCTTCATAGAAATTGAACACAATAACTACTTACACAATGATTAAAAATGTAACGGCTTAACTCACGTACGTTTTTCGGGATTGCCCCACTGGTTTCGGACCTGTACGAGGTCCTTCCTCATGAGTGCCCGTCGTTTGCAGCGAAGTCACGACGGAGACTCAAACTTTAAAACATTACTTTCAAAAAATGATATCGTCGGTAAAATGACCGCCTGAAGGTGTTAGAGTCAACGCATATTTGCACACGTTTGTTCGTGTTAACACATTTATATTAAAATATGTATCTTAGCGGCAAAGCGAAGGTCCAATGAAGGAACCGAAAACAAACAAACTGTCATAGTTTAAAAGAAACCAACTAACTAAACGAAAATGAATTCCGCGCGCCATTTAAATTTTAAAGGGACATCTTTTCAGGAATGTTCGTGCAATACAATCATACTTAGATTAGACACTGCAATAAAATTCGATGATATGACGATGGCTGTACGGCGATGCACCGTTCTCTGTGACCTTCCTGAGTTCTGTTTGAGGCACGAGGGTCGCGCCTGTAAGGGCGTACTTGTCGTGTACAGACCGTGGAAAATGGTGCCTTCTTCAATATCACGAATGTTAGTTTCTACTTATAATTGTACTGAAACAATAAATCTTTAAAGATATTTTTATTATGAAAATATACATCTCGTAGGGAACATTGATTAAAAGTCTACATGTAAGCAGCTCATAAGCGAGATCGTACTGAGTGGTCGGCGCCCACGTGTTGCGCGTCAGCATCATTACCATATCTACAGCTGCTTCTAATTCAGCTCGAAGTATGATTTAACTAAAGGGAATCTTCGCTACTTAAAATACCTTCAACGGTATGATTTATGCATGGCCAGGGCGATAACTGAACGCGCCGCGCGGAGAGCGTACTCTGCTGTATGCTGGTAATGCGTGTGATGTTGCTGAGGGTTACATTACTCTGCTATAAAGAAATTAAAATAAATCACCACACAGCTGTCAGTGTTCTCGGTTGCTTCTTCTCCTCATATGCGGCTAGCCGACGGCGGGCACCGCTGTCTCCAGCGCGTGTCCCGCGTCGTGCTGCTTTTTTCTCACGTCGCAATTACGAAACGGCGTAATGAGCGGGGGCGTTACGTAAACAAAAAGCTGGGCGGACCTGCCAGCGGCGCCTCCCTCCCGCCGCCCCCCACACACCCTGCGCACGCGCACATTTTAGCACTCACCTCCAATTCGGCGCGCTGCATGCGCCCGGCGCCACTTGCCTACTCTAAACATGTAACGTCACTTTTGTTAAGAAATCGACCAAATGGAACAGTAGACATGTATCCGAATGTTGACGTAGCGTCGATTAACTTAGGAACGTTCAATTACTATTCCCGAATATGGAGCGTAGCTACCATCAATGTCAATATTAGCATACAAAATGGATAGAGATCCTCTGGTTCGTATCTACGCCTAATTCTCAGAGATAAGTATAGCTACGTTGGATTGCATTCTTAGTAATGATATATACTTATACGAGCAAAATTAAATAGCAATACGTTTCTTCGTTAATTAAAATTTGCGTTGTTTGCGTTGCATTCGATAGAAGCTGATATTTGTGTGTTTCGCTGATTAAGTAAATACGTATATATTCTGTCGTGTTAAGAAAAGCATTGTTTACAACAAGAAGACTAAAGGCTGCTAGAATGGATCTCGGCAGCTGCTCCAAACTGAACTGTGCGAGTTATTTGTCAGGTAGGTACCTGTCCGTACAAATAACTAGTTATATTAATACCTCGTCGTACTTCTTAGAGAACGAGATTAAATTCCTGTCTAATACTGCGCCATACACACGTTCTGTTCAAAATATAAACTCGATGTAAAAATAAACAGATTTTTAACAAGTGACCTCCCAACCGGCGCGCCGACTATCCGAGCTCCGTAAAAGGCGTCACTGAAATTGGAGAAACAAACATTAATGATTTTCTTTCATTTACATTTGACATTAACGAAAATATTCTTCAAAAGTCGACGTTAACTCGGCGACCACATATGGCGTCGATTCGCCGTCATACACTAATTAAGAGCGACACTAGACAAATATATCGCCTTTTATGGTCACGGCCAGCATTAACTATACTGATTGGTAAATAAACAGAGTTCAGGATCGGAGGAGCGAGATGAATCAGCTCTCGATCGAGCTGTGATTAGAAGCGATTAGCATGCGCCCGCGCGGCGTCCAGCGCCTCGTGGGAGGCGGGAGGCCCCGCGCCATTGTCTCGCGGCGCGGTTTAGCGTTATAATAGCACGGTTATTGCACACTGCTTATGTTAATCTCTTTGAGAATTCAATTTGTCTATTGTAATGTATTCATGCGGGGCCATTACGTCTCGGGGTACGAACCGTCCTCCTAACGAACGAGCGGATACGTTGTCACCCGGTTTAATAACTTATGGTACGAATCCAATCCCCGCGGCGACTTGTCTTCGGTCGCAACTCCACTGAGTGCACAGTAACATGATATATTTCCGTCCGGCGTCCTGGCTGTATGCAAGGGTCAAGGTTCGCGCGAGCCTCCATTTGTCGTGCTCCTCCTCACTCGACTAACCTCGTCGCTCGCCGGCATCAACTGATATCCTGTTATATTGTTAGCCTGTCAGGATAATATATGAGCAGCGCGCATCGATAGCATCTCGGTGGCGGGTTCGGGATATCATCAGCTACGTATCGTACTGAGTGAATATCGGGTAAGATGCGAGCGGCCGCAACTCGCGCGCCGCCGCACGTGCTCAACATTGCCGACGGTTTTATTGGTGTCGGCGCCACCGACAACTTTCACGTCGCGCAGACAATGAGGCTCAAATTGGAAACTAAAATTATTTTTATAGCACGCATCTACGCAGCGCCGGCCACGCAGCAATCGCGCGGTCGCGGCTCCGTCGCGAGCATCCGTTGTCCGCGCCTCATCTGTCGTAAATTCCGAGAGCGAGCGGCCACTTAACGCGTGAGCGATACTCCGACCTATTCTGACTGTTTGCTCGTTACCGTGAAGTAGGTACTTCTAACGAAGGCACCCGAAAACGTTCCCACAGTCGTCTATCACCGCAGAAAAAAACAAAGTATCTACGAATTAACACGTCCGCGCAGCGCGTGAGTATGAAAACACTCGGCGCACCGAGGGCCCTCGTGCTGACGGCGAGTTGTCGCCGAATCCGTCGCCGGACTCTCGTGCGCCTAAGATAGTTGGACCAGCTCTTTCATTTACATCAAACTTAATACTCCATCATCGTGTTTGATTTAAGAGCCATTAAATAATGGTTAATAGAAAAATTCTCATGTCAAGTATTTTTCGTCGCATGTGTCTTCGGACCAACATAATTATGTGCAACTGTGGTTTTGGTACCTAAGAAGATCAATTAAATTCTCTGTTTTTACAATGAGGGACTTCGACAGCACCACGTTAGTTGAACACAATCGCAACAGGCGACGCGTCCGCGGCTGCGCTCCCGCTCTAACCGCGTACGCAAACAATGGCAGGCGGCGTGTGAACTCGGCCCAGTTCCGATCGGACGGGTTCGTTAATGTGCTGCGTCAACTTTACAATTCTTAATCTTTCACTTTGTGCCGCTTAAACAGAAATTAACAGAGACACACATCGCTCTATGCTCTACCTGTTAGCGGGCTCTCTCACCTAATGATTGCGGGAATTCAATAGGAAGAATAAATTGCTGACGATCTTTCTAGCTCTGTTTACATAAGTAGGCAAAATGTTAACCGCCGCCGCCTCCCGCGGCGACGGTCATGCAAATGGCACCTGTAGGTGGTTTGACAGTTTCTTGTCAGTTTTTTAGGTAATATTGAAATTCCACGTTTAATATGAAAAATATAGGCATTTCAACAACTCGATTGCTTTTGTAAAAATATGATATAGTACTCAAACCGGAAATATATCGATACCCGTGGCTGGTGCAATAATCAGCGGACAGTCAGCGGCGAGCGGCAAGAAGGCGCGAATAAATCAGCATTTGCCGGTAGATGGACGGTTTAATTATTGATTTATAGTGCGGTGTTGGGCGCAGGCGCCGGCTAATTGGTGGCGGCCGGCGCTCGCGTGACACCTTACCTATGCTGGAATTATTGAGACAAAATCGTCCAATATTGAACAAGGCGGTGGGAACGCTTCATGGCTTCGTTATGTTTATCGACTGCACTCCGCGAACCTGCAACACGGCGGACGAGCGCTGGGCTCCAATTAAAGTAAATTCAACGCGCGCCTAATGGCCATCCATGTGTCGCACACCAGGATGTTTAGTCGTCCTGGCGTTAGCTTGCAGAGCGGACAGTGCAACGAGCCTGAGGCGAGGCGCGCACCGCACCGCAACAAGCAAACACGAGCGTCACATGTTTCGTACAGCTTTTACGAGCGCTCACAGGAACCCGAGGTGCATCGTTGGACATGTTTCAACACGAAGGACGAACGTGTCTGGAAATGGTACCTTACTTTCACGCTTACTTTTATTGCATCATTATAACTACAGCCCAATAAACGCAGGGGCAATCGCGAATAAACACGACAAAACACAGAATAATATAAATTGTTACGTTGCATTATACTTTTTTTTCGTTTCAGTAAATGGACATCACAGCTTTCAGTGAGCTTCTAGAGGGGTCGGACAAGCGTCGTCTCACAGTCGAGCACGCACTCAGCACTCGTTCCAATATTTTAGTAGCGCAACAAGACAAACATCACTCCTTTGTTGGGGGTCAGACGTGTGTGAAGAGAGTTTCCGTGTCACTCGCGGCCACGCTCGGCCACACGTCAGCGCGACCGCGCGGACAAATATTTTTTTGTTTTCCCATGATCACCATTAGCTCGTTGGTAAGCTTGACATATTTTAGATGTTTGTTGTTAAAACATTCCTTCCTCTCGAGGTTCCGTCCGGGCCGCGCCGACCGCTCCGCACTAAAATGGACGATTTAATCGTATCGATGTATTTCGTTACAAACAAACGGTGTATTCGGAAAACGTTAGTTATTTGAACATCTAGATTCGATCGTTTTACTCGTGGAGCTTCACGAGTGAAATTTTGATCAAACGTCACTCGGACACCGCCGAACAACAGAGCGCGCTGGTGCTGAAGTTATGGGACGTGCGGCCGGAGATAAGCTATCGGCCGACATTCAGCTAACATTATAAATAGCGATACGATCGCGATCGGCCGCGCGGCGCGATAAACAAATATTTTGATTAGTCCCCCTGCTACAAATTACGCGCGATACGATCGCGGCCGTTCTGTGCGCTTACCGGGCGACGTGCTCACGGATTATTCATTTTAATAATCGCATTTTATACCTTAAGGCTTTGACGTAAAATCGATAAACCTGTATCCGTGCAGATAGTTTTGTTTTAATTTTATGGCGTTTCGATAACGCTCTGTCCGCAATTACTATGTTGATAACGACTGCTCATGCTTACACATTTGACACTGAACAATATTTAAAACATTTTGTTCGTGTAATAGATGAATGGATTTTAATCGCGCTTCGTACGCACGCTACGCTGTCGGTAGCGAAACAAAACAAGGGTCGAATTATTGATATATACAAAGACAGCCATTTAAGTGTTTAATTTATGATAATATGATATGGCTTTTGAAAGCTATTTTATTCAATGATTTAAGAAATACTTGACTGGGGCTCTAAATATGCTGTCAAGATATGCAAAATTTTAATGAATAACAATACAAAGAAGTTAACAATACATTTATTTATTTCGTATATAATTTCAAATAGTATTTAGACTGACAATTAACCAAATTTTGTATCGATGTTTAACAATGCAATTATTATAAAATCTAAGCATTTTAAGTCTTTTCATCAAAGTATTTAAAAATCTAAGTTTAAATATCACTTGCTATTGTATTTGTGCCCGGTGCATGGCAATAGGC
>DWJK01003227.1:0-13405 GCA_018248815.1 Croniades pieria auraria
GAATAAACAATGACGTTAATAGTGAATAAACAATGACGTTAATAATGAATAAACAATGACGTTAATAATGAATAAACCATGACGTTAATTATGGTGTTAACAAGCGTTGCTAAATAAATTAAAATAATTGTTTTAAAATAAAATGATAAACTAGGTAACATAGTAAAATAATTAATTAGAATAAGTTTAATTACGACAATTAAACAATGAGAAATAATCATGATAAGCTCTATAGCTTGTCTAGATATTCCGACGATGTTTCGCTTCGCCCTTATATCAAGTGGTATATAAACTTCAGAACGCACATGACATTGTAAAATCAGCGGTGTGAGATCACATGTCGGGATTTGAAACCCAAGCAAACGGAGTGGGCGGTGGAAATGTAAACCTTTAGACCATCGCTGATATTGTTTTTGCTATTATGTTAAAGTAAATCAATAGTAATACATTGTAGTGTAACGTTGAGATGTCCAGATAGTATTGCACACCGAACATCATTAACATACATGTTTACGAGCATAAGATTCACGGCGAAACGAACAGCCCGCCAGATAGAACGTCTCGTTTGAAGCGTTCGATTCAGTTTCAACGCAGACTCATCTAAACTAAACTGTCCCTTTGGTTCTTCGACTGCTGGATGAATATTTGTGTGGTGAGCATTGTACCTATCGCACTCACAATGGACAACATGGCGGTCGTCCATTGACAACATGATGGTGACATTTTGAAAAATGGTCTTCACACATTAACACTACTGTAGTCTCGTTAAAACATTTTAACTGATCTCTCATGTAATATATTTTGGCATATAAGCATTTGTAATATATAAGGGACCTGGCGTGAAGATATGTATGTATATAGGTATTATCCTAACCTTGATAATTAAGTTGTATCGTTTTGTGTATTAATGCGCACTTCAGACACTGGAAGGGGAGTGGAAAGGGGGGATGGGGGTTGAAGAGGGATGTACATATGAGCATCGGATCGCGTCGAAACCTTAATGGAAGGTTTGAAAAGAAAGTAATATTATTTTATAAAAGCTATGTGGGAGAAATGTTTCTTGAGCATCAATCCTCTTTGTTCTACATCCGTGCAGATCATGACTTCTCTGTGGAAAGAATAGAAGATATCGGTCGTACAACTTGCGTTCATTCATCGTTTATTATGACGATGATAAACGGTACGTTTATTGACATACTGAGCTAATTATATTTCCCATATTAGCTACGTTGGTTGATACCATGTTGAATGATATTAACCAATAAATATATATATATATATATATATATACATATGTAACTAAAGTTTATAAAAAATAAGTAAACATAGCAAAAAGAAGAAAAAAAAACACTGGATTTTTATGCTTGCTATCGGTTGTATGGTATTCCAACACCAAACGTTTTTATATATATACCTGTTTATATAAACCTATAAGTGTTATGCGCCTACCCCAATATTTCCTTATCGCTTGGATTTACCGCCAGAAATTCCACTTGACATCAAGTCGGGGGGACTTTCTTAACAATAATAAGTGTCAAATAAATCAGTAACTAACGTAACGTAAAATATTTAAAGGGCAAATAGTTGTACTTGCAAACCCAGCGTTGATAAAAAACTTCGAGTGCCTTATACTTGATGTGTCCATGGTGCACTTAAAATTTACATAAAAAACTTAGGGCTCGTCTATTATGTCGTGCACACTGTATCTTCACATTCAAGATTCATTTTATCCCTTATAATATATTGACAATGTAAATAAATAGCCCTCAGTTACCTTTAAGAATGTTAAAGGCTGTTAACACCTAAGGAAATCTATTCTAGCACTCGCACGTATGCGATAACAAACTGCCTTTGAAGAGTACCGTTGAGGACTGCCAGGAGTCGTTGATATTGTCTCATTGCGTTGAGACACTTCACAATCATTACGTTCGGACTACGTTCAAGACATCGTAAATTAGCGTCTATTCAAAAAGACCCTTTCTTTAGCCGACCTAGATACGGACAAATCGTCTTCGGATTCTCCATTTTTTCAGAAGTTCTTTGTAGGGGACAAGTAAATCAATATATAATAGAGATGAACACTTCATCTTCGTATGGAGTGTACTAATTACCGTATATCAGTGTCATGAATCAATATACCTTACCTGGAGGATTCTGCAGTGATACATCTTCATCAATGAAGCCCTTGTCAGACACTTCGTTATTTATATGTTTTAATAAAATAAAATGTTATTTATCTCGTAAGTATTCATCTCAAACTGGAATGTAAAATCTCAATGGTGTTCTTGTGGATTAGCAAAAGTGAAACAAGTTTAGCAACTAGCCTGAAATCTCAGTAACATCGATCAATGGAAGCAAATTTTACCACCAAATGTTATAACACCTGTAATAATGTCAAGGAAATAAATATGAAAAACGTAATATTTTAATGATTCGGATCTTTTACGTAAGCTATGATATGTCTGCTTTAGAACGTTATAAAGGAAAATGAACAAAATTTATTAGGAATAATAAAACATCTTACATTCTAGAAGTCGTGTTTTAAATAAGTACACCGCTGTTTTAAAATTGTCTAAAGTTCAAATCGCTAAAAGGGTTGCGACATGCATTTGTTAAATTATCGTTTCTAATTACCTGAATGTAAAGAGATCTCTTTGTTTGTTGACCAAGAAACATTTATAAATATCGGGTGATTCTAGCGACCGATTTGTGGTGTCATAAAGGACAGTAGTAACAACTGGGCTATATATACATATAGATACATATATATTTGGAAGAGGACTATGGTTCCATTGGCCAAGTTCCTGCGAAGGTTTCTCTGTAGCACTATATCGGTTTTTAAGGCTGCGGTTTTATCTTATCTTCCAACCGCCCAAGGTTTCATTGCGGAAGCGACTAGTTATGCCAGTTTAAAGGAATAGAACGGATGAGTTCCGGTCTGGTGGTTCGCAGACGGGCTGAATAACAAGATGTTCAATTATTACTAGCTCTTTGCGAAGGAAAATACGCCGGAATTCCATTGCGCTCCCGTTGTCTGTTATTAATTATATTAAAAATTTCATAAATATATACTTAATTAGACTGTTGTGTTCTTTACATTTATTTAATTGTTCTGTTATACATTTGCGTATATATTGATATAAGTTAAACATGGAGCCATAGTTAAATTATATATATTTAATTAAGCGCTTTAGCGCTTTAAATGTTAGCTTTTCACTCTGCGAATCCTAGATTCGAATCCTAGCACGCATCTGTTGAGTTTATAGTGTGATATGTGATTTTGATTTAAATATCACTTCCTATTACGTTGAAGGAAAATATTAAGGAAAAACCCGCTCATATTAGAGTTCCCCATATAGTTTACTAACGTGTCAAGTCTACCAGCCTGCACTTCAGGCGGCGAGTTAAGCAAACTATGAATTTAACTCTTATGGTTCAGAGCACAGATCCATGTCTAAAAGTGCAATAATAAAAAATGAATAAGACGATCCCGTAAAAATCGAAATCGTATTGTAAAACCTACACCGCTTTCAGATTTGTTTCGGGTTCAGCAGTTTCAGGATATGCTTACGCGAGATCGTGCCATCATCTCTGCGGTGCTGATTTTCAGTTCCTTCTCCACTCCCTTCAGGTGTATTCCGTGAGTTGAGCGGAATGCTCCTCGTTCGTCAGTAGCTATGACTTTTAATTGAATGGTTTTAATTTTTTTTCTTTGGTTATCAAAGTACGATTGTGTTACATATTTTTAAAAATATATAAATAAAATAAAATCAATAAATAATCCCCAAAGGGGTAGGCAGAGGAGTGTAGTACACTCCCACTTCTTATCCAGAACATTAAGTCACTACTAAAAATCCTAAATTAAAAAAATCCAATAGTATCCGACCCGGGTTTGAACCCAGGACCTCCCGATCGGCAGTCGCGCTTGCAACCACTCAACCAAGGAGGCAGTCAATTTTTAATAAATTTTTCTTTTATTTCATACATTTTTCTTTTCAGGTAAGCTCCCTTCACGCTATCCGTTCGGTATCAGGTAAGTATTAATATTATATCCTAACGTCGTTAGAGTCATTGAACTATCTGATATAAGATTCCATTTGCGACTTTTTAAAACCGTGCGCTATTAATCTTCGTTTTTCATCAACATTATCTCTTGTACCATTCGACAACTGGATACGAGTCTTTCTCAGATTCGATACTCATTCGCATTTATTTTTATTTGTATTGGTTTTTTTTTTTCACGAATATTATTTATGTATCCCAAAAGATAATTATAATGTTCTGAAAATAGACACGTACAGAAAAAAAATTAAAACTGTTCCAGTCCGTATCTATCAAAATATTTAACAAGATATTCATATATAACTTGATATATTGTTAATACTGCTTTTGTCCATTAAATATATAAAAAACGTAGGTCTTTGCATCAACCATAAAAATAATGTATTCGATTTTCAATTGCGCAGAAACTCATTGACCGATTTTGATGAAATTTATAGTGTCAGTGGCTTAATACCTAGTTGATGCTACAGGAAACTTCTCGTCGGGTGATTCCATACGTGCCCAAGCGAAGCCGATATATATGTAATAATTATGTTCACCAGTGTTAGTATATTAAGAGATGCGTATACAAAATTAAGAATACTGTGAAGAATAATACGTTCTACCTATCATACCTTCACGCCAATTCCCTTGTGGTGTTAGCAGGGAACACCGAGTGTCGAGTATCCTTAGGTACTTACAATGCTTCTTCTAAATGTATTGTTTCGGTGTTAATAATCTTATTTTATTGATTTTGACTAATAAGTATCTTTTGTATTCAGTACATCGACAGAAAACTAATAACTGGTCGTCGACTATTCCTTTGCTCGCGTCCTCATGGGAATGAAACATTTTCTCATTATGAAAGGTAATCCATATCTTAACTCCGATAAGTTATCACATTAGCTTTCTTCAAAATCAATCCATTAATATCTGCATGATGGCTGAACACGCAATAGACAACAATTTCCAGAAGTATCGTTTTGCAGTCTGTATCATATATCTACCTACATAATATTTGATGCGTATTAACTGTTTTTGTCAAATATTTCATATGAAAAAATTTCTGCATTCCTCCTTTGTTTTGACAGTAATAATAATGATAACGTTCGATTATTGTAGTGAGCATCTCAAACAAATTTTAACAAATCAAGTTCTTATAACTAAAGAAACGTAAGAAACGTAAACGTAACATCACGCCTATCATCTCCGAAGGAGTAGGCAGAGGAGTGTAATACACTCCCATGGTTCACCAGTTACGTTTACGTTTAAATCCCATGGAGTAGGTGGTGAGCCTATTGCTATAAACTGGGCACAGATCCGAACTCCGAGTCACTACTAGACGTTTTAAATTAGAAAAATCCAACATAACCCGACCCGGGGTTTGAACCCAGAACCTCCCGATCGGCAGTCGCGCTTGCAACCACTCGACCAACGAGGCAGTCAGTAGTACTTCTTATAACTATAATTCAAAATATCCTGAATGTTAATAAACTCACGCCTTATGCCATGTGGATTAGCCGCACTGTGAGTGTTCACGTCTCAGCCCCGTATGTCATGACTGGTAGGACGCACCTGATTGAAAACTTTAGTTTTCTAACATTATGGTATGGATGACGAGAAGACTCTACGTAGTTTACCAAATACTGCCCAGCCCAGCTGAATTCTCTTCTTGGGCTCTCTCTCGAAATTGTTTCTACCTAACTGCAAGGTCTGCCCGAGGTATGTGTACTGTGAAACAATTTCGGTAAGGTCAGCTCAGTCAGTCAGTCGGCTCGGTCAGTCGCTCAGCGAGCTATGCTCGGGGTTTCCCTAAAGGATAGAATCATAAATGAAACTATTCGACACAGAACCAAGGTCACCGACATAGCTCAAAGGGTTAGCATGCTGAAGTGGCAATGGGCTGGGTCACGTCTGCGGAAGAACGGGCAATCGGTGGAATAAGCGAGTTCTAGAGTGGAGACTGCGACTCGGCAAACGTAATGTAGGAGGCCCTTTGGCTCAGTGGGATAGCGATCTGCAAAGGCTGCAGGCAGAAGCTGGATGCAACGAGCCGAGGACAGGGCGCGATGACGCTCATTAGGGCAGGCCTACGTCCAACAGTGGACTGATATAGGCTGATATTGATGTTGTTGTTATTCCATGTAACGTATTACTTAACTGGTGAAAAGCGGAAGTGTTACATTCCTCTGCCGACCCTTTCGGGGCAATACAGTGTGATGTTGTGGAAACGTCCTTAAGATTTTTGCGTGAGTGCTTACCGTATCAATTAATGTAATAGCTTACACATGAAGCTGGGTTATTATTAAAGGTTTAAATTATATTAATGCAATAACTCACAAATAAAGTTGGACTATTATTAGAGGATTTCATTAGATAAATGCAATAACTTAAAAAGAGCTGGATTATTAGAGATTTAATTAGATTAATGCAATAACTTAAATAGAGCTGGATTATTACAGATTTAATTACATTAATGCAAAAACTCACAAATGTAGTTGGACTATTACTAGAGGTTTTAATTAGATTAATGCAATAACTTAAATAGAGCTAGATTATTAGAGATTTAATTACATTAATGCAATAGCTCACAAATAGAGTTGGACTATTACTAGAGAATTTAATTAGATTAATGCAATGCGTTGTAGACTAAAACTTAACTGCGTATGTTTATCGACTGGTCTGACTCGTTTCGCAATTAATACGGGGCTCGTAATAAAACTCCTGCGGTCTGGAACCGATCGGCCTTATCTTGGAAATGAACACGACTCAAAGTTTTGCTTTTTGAGTTATTTTTCATCTGACATTTGAAACGCAAATGATTTTTTATTTTGTAAAGCTATTTATATATTATAAAAGAAACATAACATCACGCCTGTAAGTCCCGAAGGGGTGGACAGAGGAGTGAAGTACACTCCCACGTTTCATAAGGATATATGATAGAATATTATACATGTATATGTGAATACATGTATATTTATTATAAGTATGTCTGGGCATATGTGAGTTTTTTAATATAACTGCGAAGTATTCACCTGTCAAACATTTCATCCGTCACCCAGGGTTGACTTGGAGCAAACACCATTAGGTAATAAATAAATTCTTGCAACCCTTAATATAGGACGTTGCAAAAAAATCAATAAAACAACAAATGGTTCTCAAGTCCGTTTTCTTCTCATACTAGCACTTTCGCGCCATAGAATATCAAGGAACAGAACAGATATACATTTTAAAGCAATTGAAAATTTGCTGTTTCGTTGGTCGAGTGATTGCAAGCGCGACTGCCGATCGAGAGGTCCTGGTTGCGAATCCCGGGTGGGGTACTATTGGATTTTTCAAACTTAGATTTCCTAGTGGTACCTCGGAGTCTCGGTTTGTGCCCGGTGTGTGGCAATAGGCTCACCACCTATTCCATAGTGGTACGTAAACGTAATTGGTGAACCGTGGGAGTGTACTACACTTCTCTGCCTACCCCTTCGGGATTACAGGCGTGATGTTACGTTTCTGAACAACGGTATGCATCAACGGAGTTACGATTTAAGGAGATTGAAAGAACTTGGTATCCGGTTAGATATCACTTCTTTCATTAGCGAAGCCGTTATTCTAGTTCTTATCTAGCAAGCTTTTTCTAACGAACATAGCCTACTTTGAAGTTCATGTTTTTGTTGGGATACAATTGTATCTGAACACTTAATAATAGAGAAATCTTCATATTAATGTTCGTTGCCTTAAAGAGAGTATAGTTTGATATATTTTTATTGCAATGATTCATTTTGTTTACGCTAATTTCATTTCAATGAACTTTACATTAATTCATTAATTTTAATAGAATTGACGTATAGTGTATTAGTTGAACTAATTACATTTTCAATTAAATTACTGTTCATTAATTTTATTGTAATTGAATTAATTTATATTTTTATCTAGCGATTATGTGTTATTCTGTCGTTTTATTATCGAATCGTAATTGTTTGCCTTTAAACGGATGTGGAATTCACCCATATTTTTAATGACGTATAAATATATATTTACTATTGTCACTTTTATCATTATAATACTTGATGGTTTTATTGTTAAATGAAAATATAAATAAATTAAACCTTATTTAAATGACGGATATTATAATTACAGTCTAAAACCACAGTCGCTTAAGGCCAACAATTCTAAACACAGCGCAGTATGCAAATTTGCATTGTTCGTGACAGTATTAGTGCAGCTACACAATAATGACGCGATGACGTTCTCAATATTTCGTTTGACGTTTTTCAAGTGATCGCAGCCGTATTACAATACATTTCCGTCCCACGCGCAGATGGCGCCACTGGTCATTAGCGACATTGAGCGACCTCTGGCCCGTCACACGTCAATAACATACAGAAGTACACATACACACACACACGCACGCACGCACGCAGGCACATACGCACGCACGCACGAACGCACCCACGCACGCACGCACGCACGCACGAACACACACACACAATTTAGTCCGTGTATCATTGCCATATGTATTGTTTGTATAGATTGTACGCTGAGAATACCGATATTCCATTACGTTCCTTTTTCGAATGCCATTTTTAAACAAATTTTCCGTTAACGCACATCCATAATATTTATACCATAAATACACACACTAGCACATTTGGTTGAAAACCTTTTGTGTGCGACATTGCTGGTTGGTATCAGTTTTAGAAGCGATTATTTCAAATTTAGAAAACAGTCTTTCGTGATTATTTTAATTTTGTACCTATTTTAGATTTTTTGATCCTCAATTATCATTTAATTTTAACGGTTTTAGATTTTTCCTTTTGCTTTTAAAACTTTGAAAAGTCAATACATTCGTTAATCTAGACATGAACACAATACAACTGAAATAGCCGAAGTGCGCTTGTGCACTTGAAACGAATGGACGGAAAAATAGAGCAGTATTTGGGAGCTCGCATGGACTTGTTGATTCACTAGGTTTTATAATTTAATCATGCCTCGTTAGTCGAGTGGTCGCAAGCACGACTGCCGAACAGGAAGTCCTGGGTTCAAATCCTGGGCCAAGTACTATGGGAATTGTCTAATTTAGAATTTCTAGTACTGACTCGGAGTCTGGATCATTGTCTGGTGTATGGCAATAGGCTCACACACCACCTATTCCATAGGACTTAAACGTAACTGGTGAAACGTGGGAGTGTACTACACTCTTCTGTCTACCTCTTCGGGGACTACAGGCGTGATGTTACGTTTAATCATATTTCTAGTTTTATACACATTAATTTCATGTTCCTATAAAGCCGGTCGGTTTATTCAGCGTTCCTCGTTACTACCCTTCCTAAGAAACACTGTCATAGTGAAAATAAATCAGTAGAAGGGGTTTCATGTTAAATTACCCGCTAAAATCAAGTCCAACATAATCTGATTAGTAGATATACACTTGTGTATTTGAGTGTCGAACAAGTTTACAAAGCACTATCGAAGCTTAAGTATGGAGTTCGGTGCGACTCATTTAAAACCTGCTGTCGAAGGATATTCAATAGATTTTTATTGAATCGTAAAACACATTCGGAAAAGCTGTGAACTGCGAGGACCGACTGACTCGCAATCCTCTACTGAAAGTACTTTACCAACTCTCTTCTTCAGCTCTCACATAACAATAATCGGGACCAGTGCTAAATATTTTTTATAACATAACATCACACCGGTTATTCCCCGAAGGGGGAGGCAGAAGAGTGTAATACATTCTCGTTTCACTAGTTATGTTAATACGTTATATTTTTTTAGTTATTTTTGTGTATGGACCTCTAACTGCCACTGAGGATTAACTCTCAATGAGTGTAATTTCTGGAAGGACTTTAAATATTCCGTCCCGTAGGTCTAGTTGAAAGAGTTATACACTAAAATATTACTTCCAATCATAATTTCATATATTTATATATATTGGCACGCATTTCAAACCTCAACCATGACAAACTTTCGTTCAAATGTTAGTCTATTATATGCCCTTAGGAGTCTAATTACTTTCTCAGAAAGCGCTTACGTCGTGAAAGGCATCAACTGTACGAATTTCACGTTTCTAGCTATAGTATAGTACCTGCAGATGTGATTCAGTCCAGACATTTACGTGTGACATGGAGCATTTTATTGTTATATACTGTTATATTTCATAGAAATACAATAATAGAATGGAGATAGATTTTATCATCAACATAAATGAAAATCTAACTAAATCCGATTAGTACGGACAGCTACGTTTGACTTAAGACTAAACAACGGGAATATATATGTATATGGGGTCGTTATTGAGAAGTACAATGGATAAACTGCCAAAATAACTTTAATCTTTTTTGAAAACATGTAGCTTCATTGAATGTCGTCTATGAATTCCTTTTTTTCTGTTATCTGTCAGTCGACGTCTACGTCAGAATACAATGTTGCTGTTAAAAACTAAAGCATACTACACTTAAAACAAAACACGCAGTAATAACAAAGTAACTGAAACGAAATCTACTTTTTTCCACATATTTGTATATATATGTAATTAAATATACACACAAACACGCGCACGCATGCACGCACGCACACACGCACGCACACACGCACGCACGCACACACGCACGCACGCGCACACACGCGCACACACACACACTTGTCATATATTTTAAATTCGTGTAAATATAACAAACGTATATTGACGACTCAGATATTGTAATATATAAATGAGTTTAACGCTGGCTTATATTGAAAATGTTGTTAAAATTAATATGTATATTGAAATCAGCAAAGAAAATCCTTCGACAGTATATGAAACTTTTCTCAAATTCTGACATTGACAGAATGCCTGTAGTGTTAAGAACTCATCGGTATATAGAGGAAAGCAGAAATACAATATAATAAAACAAATGACTTGTCTCGTTTGTCGAGTGGTTACAAGAGCATTATTGATAGAGAGGTCACGGCTTCGATCCCCAGGTTGGGTACTATTGGGTTTTTCTAACTTGAAATTCCTTGTAGTAGCTCGGAGTCTGGAATTGTGCCCGGTGTATGTCAATAGACTCACCCCTTATTCCATAGTGGAACGCAAACGTAACTGGTGAATTGTGAGATCGTACCACACTACCAGATTTATAGAGGTATACTTCTGACTGTGGAAAACTTTTTAAAGTTAACATTTACAGTTTAATTAATCGATTAAACGGTCGATTTGGGACCACTCGTGTTAAAATGATATTTTTGAGTATATGATCGCAAAACACGCTGGCTGACTGTTTTTATATAACTAATATTTAACAAAACTGTTACAGCGAAGTATCGTCAGCTGAAATGTGACATTTTATTTCCCTTCATGCACAGGAAACATGATGCGAGAAATGAAAGTATGCATTTATATACACCTATATTTTACTATTCGCGTGCAAAGTGAACGTTGTTACATACCACCATTCATTAGTCTTAACGGATTTACGTAATGTTCTTAATTCAAATAAAATAAAATTATTCGCTTTCAGCATCAAATGCGATCAACTGTTCATACACATCAATCTATCCCTTTCTTACGTTATGTTAACAATATTTAAAATGTTCGAAATTTGAAAAATTTCAAATTTTAAAAGAATAGAATACGGTCTATTTTCATTGGTATTAGTACCTCCATGACGTATCTTTATTAAATTAATCGATGACTACTTGTTAAGGAGACAAAGAAAATAATACGTGGAATAAAGGAAGCCATTTTCTAATTTCCCTTTCATTGTTCACGGCTTCTTATGAAAGGAGATAGGCTGCTACGCTTTAATTAAACATTGATGATTCCTATCAGTCGTTTTTTTTCATAATGTCATAGTGTCTTATCCGTTTTAACTTCTGTTCGAATAAACCAGCCCATTTACTAACGCGGCAAAGAGCTGATACTTCCGTTTGTTTGTTTTTTGTGTTTCATAAAGTAACTGATTCTAAAAATTCTTGTATTAACGTAAGAAAAAAATTACTTATTTATTTCATTTTTTATTCTTGTTTCACACCTTGAACTAAGGGGTACGAGAGCGTACCTAATACGTAACGACGTTCTCTCCTAATCAACTTTGGGTGATTGATAGAGCACGTGGTACGTGGGGACTTCCCAATCTTATTTAACTTAGGCTCTCGTCTGGTGTCGTCGGTTTCAATCTTCCCAGCTGCATTTAGTAACCAATCACGTAACTATTATAATGGTAAAAGCTGAAATTCTTGCACGTGTTTTATTACCTGTGGAAAGATGTTTAGAAAACCCGTCATTCAAATTTTCGCGACTAAAAGTAGCGTTCTATTAGTTTCCGGTCTCATAAGTATCCGTTCCTAGAAATATTGCTGTTGAAGCTTTTAAAAGGTAAATTAAAAGTAAATTGTTAAAACATGCCAATCTGTATTGTCATAAATTCGTTTTGATGTAGGTGAGATAAGATATAAGGGTTTCCCCATTTTATTTTGAATATATTCTACAGCTATTTTTGTCACCATCCCCATTTATTTATATCGGCCCACTGCTGGACAAAAGTCTCCTCTACTGAGCTTGCCGACTTGCCTCGCCAACTTTCCAAATGTATCTGTTCTCTTTTTATTCAAAAACAATCATACCAAGCATCATCGTCATCACGAGCCTAGCACCATCCACTGTTAAACATGGGCCTTTCAGGTCAAGGCTCAGGGACTCCAATGTACCTATTAGTATTGTACCAATGGCTAAGTTATTTACTTAACGTAAACGTAACTAGTGAAACGTAGGAGTGTAGTACATTCCTCTGCCTACCCCTTTGGGGATTACACGCGTGATGTTACGTTTTTTTTGCTAAGTTGTTTACTACACTTACTGTCAGATAACTTAATTTTTATTTCACCGTGTTTTACCTACTGCTATTAATTCACTATTCACAGACTCAACTCCTTGGAATAACATTTTGCATATTTACCGACCCATTTATCATTCCACTGTTGGAATATGAGTCTCCTCTCATATTGAGAGGGTTAAGGCCTAAGTCTGCCACGCTGGCCAAGTGCGCGTTGGCAGACTTCACACATCTTACATTTTTTTTTTATAAATTTTAAAGTGTGCAGGTTTCCTCACGATGTTTTCCTTCACCGTTAGCAAGCGAGTCAGCACCCCGAAGTGAGAGGCTGAATTCTTAACCGCTAGACTATCACTGCTTATCTATGGTTTTATATAATTGAGTGAAAGAATCTTTTTAGATTTTAGAATTCCTAGTAGCGACTCGGAGTCTGGAATTGTGCCCAGTGTATAGCAGTAGGCTTACCACCTATTCCATGGGACTTAAACGTGACTGGTGAAACGTGGGCGTGTACTACACTCTTCTGCCTACCCCTTTCGGGGATTACAAGCGTGATG
>DWJK01003228.1:0-13404 GCA_018248815.1 Croniades pieria auraria
CACCGATTCGTTGGACCTTTGACCTTAAGGAGGCGGCTGGTAGTGGCTAGATGAGATCTGCGGAGGATCGAGTGTTGTGGCACACTATGGGAAAGGCCTATGTCCAGCAGTGGAACGAAAAAGGCTGACATGATGATAGCTCATTAATAAAAAGTACACATATTAATTAAATAATAGTAAGTCCACATGTGTAACTTCATTCAACAATTGCTGTATTCTACTACACAACAAGACGTATAGTGAGTTCCAGAGTAATGAGTCTTGGATTGGTCGAAACGCTACGAGTAGGAGAAATTGCTTACTTAATTCGTGAACTGCCTGCGACGGAGACCAGCCGCGTGGAACTGTAGAATTCACTCAATTAGAACCACCATTTTATTTTTAGGTATGGGTGTTATCATTATTTTTTTACACTATTCGATGTTGATTTTTGTAGTTTGATTTATTTTTCACATACTATAAACAAGAAATAGTTTTACGAAATTGGGCTCTGTAGGACTTTCATCACCGATGAGTATGAAGAGTATGACCTGTAGGCGCAGTTCTCAATAAATGAAAGACTTTGTTTTCCGCAAGCTCACGAGAAAATAGTGTGTAACTTTTGTTTTCAATTTTATTTCCTTTCAATAGGCTGGAAACACAAGGTTTTGGAAAACAAATGATTATGAAAGGATGAATGTATGTTAAAAAACGAGATGACATAAAAGTTCATCAATACTTGCCAATGTTATAAATGAACATAACCCTAGTTTAGACAGGCTATATAACTTTTATTCTGGTAATTCGTCCGTTATCATAATAATGAAGGCGGTGTAACCGGCCCGGTCCCGGTTCATAACCACAACCCGCCGAGTGAAACAAAATCACGGTTCGATGAAAAATAATATATATTACATAGACGGAAATCATTACACCGTTTCTTGGTAAGGTCTACGGGGTTTTTACATAATATCTGTCAAGCGATAGATTTTATTTTTCAGATCAGAACATAAAAAGGGGATTAATCGTGAAGGAAAACATCGCGAGTAAACCTGTACGCCTTAGAGAATATTCATGTTTTCTAAGTCGTATGAATAGTACCAATTACGAGGCCAGTGACGAGGAGCGTAAACCCAACTTTTTTAATTCTGAGAGGTGACTCGCGTTCAACAGTGAAACGACAAGAGTGGACGATGATAATGTAAAACGGCATAGTTGAAATAGCAAATTAAAATTGAAACAACTCTTCAAAATATTTTTTCCTCCAAATTACGACATGTCAATACTAATTAGGGAATCAAGCAGCTGTCTGAGTATAGGCTGGAATAATATTTTTATACGAACTGATCTAGTTATTAAATAAATTTTACAAACGTAAAAATCTAATATACGATAAGATCATGATAGCTCTTTGAACAAACATTATCTACTATAATTATCCTGGTAGGTTTACGCTCGGTCAACTTTCTTTTGGGCTATAGTTCATATTATCCTACTGTTTGATGTGTGTACTGTGGTTTGATAACTTTACTGAAAATATTTAACTATATTGGTATACATATAATGTGTTTTTACGCACAGGAGCTGAGAGTAAGGGCACGTAATTCTCTTCGGATGCCATGTAGACGCATACATGGTGGACTTCCGCTGAATACGGCCAACTCACTTTCTAATTACATAGATAAAAACTCGTATTGTCACAGTACTTACCGATCCGCATCACTTATTTCCTCATTTACATCTATTACACATATTTAAGTATCATCATCATCATTATCATCGGCCTGTTTCAATACATTGAACGGCATAGGCCTAATACCATAATCTCCAGTTTGTCGTACGGCCTGCGATACTGACAGTTTCCGGTCAGGCAATTTACCCGTGCTTAGGTAAGTTGCGCTAACTATATATTTATAAATTGTCTAACAATTCCTTCACCCATTAGTCACTGAAGATCCCATTTTAGACAAATTCCAATAGTATGATACACATTCATGATATGATGGTTTTTTGATCCGGATTTCACTGTGGACCAACATAACTTGAATCTCTTCACTTAAAATGGTAATTTACCAATATTTTAACGACTGAAAAATTTAATTAATTTCCTAAAAAAATGTTACATGATATCCAGAATAACTGATACTGTTGGTGCGATACTACAAAGCCCTGTGTCCCTTTAATGTTTCGAAATTAACAGGCCGTGACAAAAGTATAATTGAGCGAGTGCGTTGAACTTTCATTTGGCCGCGCCTGTGTTTAGGGATAGTGGATACCCTCCTGTACAATTCAATTAGATACTAGTCAATTGTTCTATTTTCGAAGCACATCAATACGTTTATTGAATATCAATATAATTAACAAGAAGTTTTAAATAATATTTAATTTATTATAACTATTATATTTATACGTTGAATACATTTGTTGAATCCAAATGTTACGATCATAAAAGTGCCGATAAATAAAAAGCTGATACCGCTGATACGTGACCGATTACACTGCCTCTTTGATCGAGCATCGAGGTCCTGGATTCAAATCCCGGGTCGGGTACTATTGGATTTTTGAATTTTCTGTGCCCGGTGTATGGCAATAGGCTCACCACCTATTCCATGGGACTTAAACATAATTGGTGAAACGTGGGAGAGTACTACACTCCTATGCGTACTCCTTCAGGGATTACAGGCGTGATGATGTTACGCTGATAAGGATTCACAGTGTTAGGCAGATCTGCTTTTGTCGTATTTATATTTACCATACCTAGGTTAACATACTTAAATAATTTATAATATGTATATAGTCAAATCAAGAATGAAAAGAAATCATGAAAATACTGTAGGTATAAAATTTTTATGATTACGCACTAGCCATCCTTACTATTCATTATTATTATATCAAAACGTAACAAAAAAAACGTAACATCACGTCTGTAATCCCCGAAAAGGTAGGCAGAGGAGTGTAGGACACTCTCACGTTTCATCAGTTACGTTTACGTCCCATGGAATAGGCGGTGACCCTATTGTCATGCACCAGGCACAGATCCCGACTCCGAGTCACTACTAGAATTTCTAAATTAGAAAAAACCAATAGTACCCGACCCGGGATTTGAACTCAGGACCTCCCGATCGGCAATAGCGCTTACAAGCACTCGACCAACGAGGCAGTCTATATTATTATATCTTATTCATAATATTTTTGATTTACTATCAATATCAGCAAAATCGAGACCGGAAAGCCAGTCGCAGCTAACGTTGGAATAAACTCTTCACAAGTCTTTTTCTTAGCATTTACGATTTCCGACCGACAAAATCACGATAGAAATGTAGAGAACAAACAGAAACAGAATGCTTCGGGCGCTATTGGCTAAACAACACTTATAGCCTATTTAAATTACAACAGTTACAAAGTTCATGATGACAAAAGAGAAATTGTACAATCGATGTTTTACTTTCTTTTATTCATTAATAAACAATTCAACACAAAATAAGCTGGTGTTGTAACTGAATAATTCAAATGATACAATACAGTATCTAAGAATGGTATTGATGAAAAGCCCGCGAATAGCAACGTCCGTGGGAAAGTAAAATTTGAAATCTTGTAATAGTTTTACACGATTTGTTGCTTTAACAACAAAGTACGAAACTTAATAATACATGGTATATCGTTTGAGGCATTTTCAGGCAATTCGTCGTTAAATTGTTACTGTACTTTCGCAAGTGACTTTTCACATAAATTGGAATAAAAATAAAATGTGGATTCGGGGATTACAGGGGTGATGTTACGTATTTAAAAAAAAAAAAAAAAACGATTACGAAAGATACGAAAATATGTTTCACAAATAAATAAATAAATAATAGCAAACAAAAAATATATCCAGAAAAATAATTTTATGCATTAATTTTATGTAATTTTATTAACATATTAGAACTCTCTTCTACCTCTGTAGCGAGCAACATTCAAAAAGTATAATAACACCTGCGGTTTTGTGGAACACCACATTTCCTGAGAAAATGCGAGCGATTTAATAAAATTAAAGTAATTTTATTAAATCCGTATCTAAATCGAGACCGAAAACCGAAAACGGAGAGAGTGAGAGTGCTCAATGTAGAGGCAAATGAGGTCTCTTAGGGTAGAGATATTTGGCATTCAGTGCTGTCTGCTTCCCTATACGGGACATGGCGTGACTATACAATAATAATAATAATAATTATTTATAGTATCCTTAAGTATGTTCATGTGCTATGCATATTTATTTAGCAAATTATACCAATTAGCCATTATCATTTCTCTGCACTGTTTCTCCCACGGCCGAGTTATCATAATGTACGTCATGTTACAAAGATGTGGGTTAAAATGTCCGAGTGAACTAGTTTAACGTAAGGTCTTTAACTTATAATTGGTAGAGAAGTTGGTCGGTTCAACTGTCTCACAGACTTGGTCTCATTTTGCCACTCTGCCGTCAGCTGGTCCTGCCTTATATGGATTTATGTACTAGTCGCCTCTATTTATCACGAGAACCAATAAAAAAGTAGATGTTTAGACACACGGCAATTAAATTCTTAGTGTTATTAAAAAAATCTAATAAGTGACTTTTCAAACTCTACAATTGTAACTTTGTTGCTTGAACAGTTGGGAAAGTGTTGAAATACAAATACTTTTAGATACATTTATTAATATCTTGAAGTAAAATCACACCTGTATTTCCTCAAAGGGTTAGGCAGTGTAATCGGCATGAAGTGAACGGTTTTAATAAAACAATACGAAATTATGTCGAAACAATGATGTTATTTATTTTAAGTTATTGTATATGAGACAAATTAATTACTCTCTATTAAATATTAAATTCTCAACACTACTTTAATAAAATGTATACTGATTGTATAATAATAAATATATTCATATGCAATCAGTATATTTTGTGTGGCGTACATCACCATACATAATTGAATTCGGATGTAGAGGCGACTTTTTCAAGCCGCAGTTTTATTTTACGTGGTATATACAAAAAGTTTTATTGTACTGTATAAATTGTATTGTATTGTATAAAGCGACATGAACAATTGAATCCGGATCCAGAATCCGCTTATTTATACCGCAGTATCCAATCCTCCGGTCCATTGCAGGCTCTCCGGAACGCGCCGCTGCCCGCTAACGGTCTCGCATATAATTGTTCTATAGCTACCATCGTCTTTATAATTATACGTTTTGCCTACATTTCTGTATATCATTAAATCAGAATGTATATTTTGAGACGAAGAAAAACGTAACTTGTAACGAAAACTCTCCGCAGCTGTTAAGGCTTAACAATATTTTTGTAATTTTCATGGCTATAATTTTTGGAGATTTTGTTATTTGAAAATATTTTAGTTGTAATAAAATATTCGTAACATCAAGTTACACTGCATAAGTATGATTTTTTAGTACGATTTCCGGTTATGTTTATACTAGATTTTAAACTATTGAACGATATTTATGTTCATATATGTATGTATATTTGTTTAATCATTCTACAATTTAAATTTCTTACATTTCTATGTCTAATTCAAACGAAATGTTAACAGAAAATTTAAAAAAAACTTACGATACATTTTCACACGGTCCACAGTACTAAAAATTAACATGTCGACGATCACAATATAAGGGTGGGTACACACGCCAGCATCACTGTCACAGCACTGATTGGTTCACTGGGGAGGCGGAGTGCGCCTCGCTCGAGCTGCGGTCGACTGGCGCGCTGCGCACGCGCCGCGGGGACGTTACGGAAAAGTGGTGGTGATCTATATCAGTCAAGTGGTGGCCACCGTTTTGTCCGGCTTATTTCGATGTTTACCTTTTTATTGTTGCCTAATCTGTAATATATTACGTACATACAAGCTATTCACACTTTGACTTTATAGAATTGAATATGCAGAACTTTTAATTACATATATATGGAGTATTTATTTATAGAAGTAACGTATATAATTTATGAATTCCGTTTTCACACCGTGAAGCTACAAATTAATTCTATACTTAAAGTAAACAAACCACGAATTACTTATCCTTACTTATAATTACGGTGGTTCCGTTGAAGTAAAAGTAATAACATGTACTAAGTAATACTCTAATTTTTAATTCTATTATTTGCCAATTATTTTTGCATAGTAGTCATACTTAGAACATACGAAGCTCACAATATTCAATTATTTGTGTAGGACTTCGCAATTATGTATAGTGTTTGATTGGCAGACTGACAGATGACATACGGGATTTTAATTTAGTCGCAGAAGTTACATCGGGTGACCACAGGGACTTAGCTTTATTTTATATTTGATAAAAACGTCTAAGAATTGGATGCAATTATGTGGGAATTAAATACCTTGTCTAGGATTTGGATACAGACTTCTAAAGGCTGGGTTCATATTTTACATTATCTCTCTTTAAGTTCTCTTCAAAACTGGCAACGCATAGGCCACGTTTCGGGTGTCGCAAATAACCAAAGGCGACGGAGACCACTTAACATCAGATGGCCTGTTTGTCTGTTTGCCGGGAAAAATATAAATACATTTCGATCAGATCGATAATTAGTTAATGAATCATTCAGAAGCACACTAATTGCTGCATTTTATTGACTATATTAATGTACTAATTGTCTATATTGCCGTGAATAAATTACGCTACGGTGCAGTAAGGCATATAAGCAGTTTGACCAAATAAATAAACAATGGGGTGGGGTTACTAGATAGTAGAGGAATTGTCAATACTTTGCTCAATCAGTGGTGTTGAAAGCTAGACTTTTTTTGTTAATGATCTGCACTTAAATTGTAATTATATCCTGTTTTTAGAAATATTAACCAAATTATTAGGAAATCCGTTAAGTTCCACTGTTTACTTCTACTGCGTTCGTGTGAATCACTGGTATGAGTCATAATTTTAATGCCTAATATGAATAAGAAAAGCCCATGGCTGTTGCATCAATAAATATTATCTATTGTTCTTGCTTTCAATCTAATTCCTATTCAACGCGAGTACCGCAGCGCATATACGTAGGCGTGATACTATAATTTCTCTCGTCCTTCAGAATGTAAAATGTATGGAAAGTGGTTCCGGAATATTTTTGACAAACGATAAAATAGAAAGTTAATTATCAGTGCCAACGTAACGCAGTTTGGGTGCTGTTTGCGTATGTCTTGTCCTGTCAGATTTGCATATGGAGTTTTGTCTATTTTATTGTGCCCAAGAACTTGGCATCAACATACAACATATTTATCTATCTATACATGATTTTTTCTTGTTAAATGATATTAAAATTCCATTGATGTACGTATATAAGTGTGATAAATTTAAAGTAATCGATAGCATATTGAATCGTGTATGGATCATATATATATATACATATATCATACTTTGTTCGATATCATATTGATTTAATAAATAAATATATATACAAAACTTATTTAATCATATCATCATCATTATCGTCAGCCTCTAGATAACCACTGCTGGACATAGGCCTCCCCTAATCGACGCCCCTCCATCCGGTTTTGGGCCTTCCGAATCCAGTAGTTTCCCGCTGTCTTTTTTAGGTCGTCAGACCATCTGGTAGGAGGAACACCTAGGCCGCCTTTACTGAGACGTGTTCGCCACTCGATGACCTTTCTTCCCCATCGGTTGTCAGTCACTTGAGCGATGTGACCTGCCCATTGTCACTTCAACTTACTAATTCTAATAACACACCTAAGTAAAGTTCGGCGTGGTTTATTTCTTGTATAAAGAAGGAAAAGTATATTTTTTTGTAAAATGTTTCAATATGGTAAATGTACAGATATTAAACATCTTACGAATAGGATCCACTTACCAATATATGTTGTGTTGATTCCATTATATCTCATTCCTCAAAGAAATGAATGGAACATAACCAAGCGATGAGCATAAAGTTAATAATCCTTCGTTACTTCAATACTACCTATTAATTTATTTGAACATGCAATTTTATTAGTTCATTAGGCACGCCAACGTAATACAGGAAAAGTAGAAAGCATATTTCTTTGCATCGTCAAGCGGTACTAAATTTACGTATTAATAACGGAAGTAAAAATTACATTCGCGTGAATATAATAGTTACATATGATTTTACGGTATACAATCCATATTTACATATTGGGCATTATTGGATATTGCGTAGTCAAAGCCTCTTCCATTCCCAAGTGAGCAACATTACGGAGAATAATATGGAGTGCAATACATTGAAAAGAACACGGCCTCGGTGAAATCCTAACACGCGTATAATTACTGAAACAGCTTTATTTCACAATTCTTTTGTCGTGTTAAGTTTAATTAAGTTTCTCCATAAATTCCTGAGCGGTGACTATAGGATCCATGTACAACGCATCGCTCCTACAGCAAACGGAATAGCAAAGAATATTACTCGATGATTGTGAAATATAACTACTGTTCAGTATAAAAAGCGGAGGAGACAAAGCTACTCCTTGCGGTACACCAGCATTGATGATCAATTGTACTCACGCTGCAGTCAAATATACAAAAAAATGACAAAAAATAAAACGAGGTTTAATATTTTTTCTGTACGCTATATAATTAATTGAATCACTCGTAAAGACTTCAAGATCTTTGAACACAGTTTTAATCGTTTTCAAGGCATTAATCATTTTCGTTTTTTGATGCCGCTTATGAATTTAAAAAGATTTAAATTAATAAGAATATGTATTTAATCATTTAATGGATACTTATTACGATATTTGACAGTCGTAAAACCGAAAAATAATAACTGTACAATTAAACAGTTTAAAAATCAGTTTTTCATTTCAAATTACTATGTGACACAATGATCTGCTAAAATATCGCCAACCATTTGTTGTATACTCTGCTGTGTGCCAATCAAATCTTCTTCGTCTGTTATTAAATTCTTCTTGATCGTAATCAAAGTTCTAGTTATCAAGCTGTATTTTGTAAGACGCACTCTACTCCCTTCTTGGCCATTTGTAATAGTTATTTTAAGAAGAGGGAGCCACTTGTCTACGAAAGAGAGGAACTCCTGTGTCATGTTCTGTGTCAGTTGAAACCGTATCAATGTATAGGTCCAAGGCTGTGTAGTGAGGGTTGTTATCAGCTTTTTGTCGGCATTGGACGTCACGGCGTATTGGAAGACGGAAATAAGAGCCTCCCAACCTGACGCTAACTGATTTTTCGAATCCTGTGTTTCCAATAAAAAAAATAATGATTTTATTTTGCAACAAAATTAATAATTTAAGACCGAATTATCATAAATTTTGCGAGCAGTTACAAAGTTATCCTTTTAAGTTCGAAATTGTATTAACAATCTGTAAAATTGTTTAAATCATTTCATTTATTTTTACATGATTTTATCAATTTGTTCTAAATAGAGTACTATGTAGACACGTTACAATCTAGCTTAGTCCCGATATACAAGAAAGCATCTGTGACAGATTAAGTTATGTTAAATCAGATATGATTGTCTATTAACCATAGAGTAATTGTACGAAGAATAGGGGAGCCAGCCAAAAATGTGTCAATCGAAAAAAAGAAAAGGCAAATGAGATTACCTATCTGTCTCTTTCTACTCGCGCACGCACAGGTAGCGCTAGCGTGACTTCATTATTTGAAAAACAAACTGTTCTTTTGATGCTCATGCGTCAGTAGTGAGATAGAGAGAGATAGATAGGATATCGCGATCGTTTCTCTGCCGCGAACTGACGTATACATTTAAAATATTTTGTACATGGCCAGTTGTTATTTTTACAACTACAAAATAAAAAAATATGACTAACTCGACAACACAGCATCAGTTGTATCCTCAACATCAGTGCTCTCAAGGCGCCCCACTGTTGGGCCTGTGAAGGTTGTTCTGTAATATTATGTGTGAGCATGAGCGGCGTGTGCAACCCGGAGTCTAGTATTATGTACACTAAATCCAGCAAAGATGATCCGACCTCGTTAGTGTTGTTTCTTCGTAGTGATCTTACTACCATCTCGGTTGGAACATGAAGTATAGTTTTTGGCTGAAAACAATTTGTTACACAGACAAATTAATTTTTAAATTTAAAATTGTAAATGTACGCAATTATATCGCAATCTAGAATTAAAATAAATAAAAAAACAATTTCCGAGTACATAGGATGTACCTGTAGTTTTAGCGTGAAGTTTGAATATGATTAGGGACAATTTATTAACATACGAGTATCAGAAAAATAAGCTTTAGAATAAGTTGTTACACACCTATTGACGGACGTTCGAATAAAAGAACGAGTGAAGGAACGAATAATTTTCAGTTTTGTAATATTTGTTAAATGTAATATTTGTATAAGTGTATGTTATACTTTTTAAATAAGAATCAAGGCGGTGACAAATAACATAGAATACTCTTCTATATATCCGAAATACATACGTATTAGTAAATAAAAAAAATCTTACTTGGTACTTATTCTGTGTAAAGCAATGGACCACGGCGGACAGCAGTTGTAGCGCTGCGCACGCGACTTCATCGTCCATGGAACTGGACGCTTCGAGAACATTTGGGAGGAAGCCCACGCGGTTCACGTACGTCGAGAGAACTAAATTTTTTTATCATCATTATCAAATCATACTTTAAGGAATTATTAAATTTTTCTTATTGTGTGCCGTAAAATATATTAATTGTTTTTCCTTTTTAAGCTATTTAAGCATAACATCTGGCATTTTTTTCCCACTTAAATATGACATCTGTCCTCTATAGCCGCTTCAATATCGTCGATAAGGCTTAACGAGAGGCGCAGTGAATACGAAATATTACATTTAATGAAGAAAAACATTATCACAAATAAATATATAAATATAATTTTGCCTACAAACAGACAGAAAAGTCTTTCTGTTCATCATCATCATCATCAACCTAGAGATGTCCATTGCTGGACATAGGCCTCCCCTAAGGAGCCTCTCCTGCAGGTCCTGGGCCTCCCGAATCATCATTCTATTCATTTTATTTTATTTATCTCTACACTGACCTTACCTCTACAATCATTCTGTTCGTTTGACAGCTCTAGCAATGACAAGCACAGTTTCAGACACACGTATTGGTGGTAGTATTTGGCGTCCACATTGTCTGTTCGTCTACCATTCTTTGAGAATATGGTTGTGACCAGCACAGCGACTTTGAGGCATGCGGCCATGTCGATTTCTTCCGGTTGTAATACCGTGGCCAGGTCCAGAAGGTAACATATATTGGATCCTGTAACACTGGTCTATTTCATCCTATTTTCTCCTCATTTCTTTCTATTATTATTATAGATACATGTCACACAGCAGGTATATGTACATCAGTACAGTTTACATTGAAAAATTACATTAAAATTAATAATTCAGTACACTAGGCTTGCAAGCTGCTTTTTGTTTGATCATATGTTTATTGCGTTTTATTTTGGTTTCACTTATGTTTGCTTACATAACGAGGACTTAACTTAAACTTCACCACCATCAGAACCCTTTTTATCGTGCAACTGATAGACACGAGTGTCTTGCCAAAATGAGAAGGGTTGAGGCAATATCTTTGCCAGGCTGGCCACGTGCCGGCCGCAGATAACTCATATAATGTAAATGTATTTTTACATCCCAGAAGAAATGTAAAAGTCCAATTTTGTTGTTCTTACTTATAACAATTTACAACAAATATGTCGATACAATGGCTATTTTTTCCTTTCATAAACATATTTGCAGTAAAAACGCCTAATGATAATTGGATATATTTCTCATTTAAATGTGGTGAACACGCATACAGTACAAAAATATGTCTCCTGAAATGTATTGGCAGTCACGTATTGAACAATTGCGTGTTCCTAATGTCTCTACGATAACAATCTATATATGTACACTGTGCACAATTTAAAATGCATGTTTTTATTACATTATTATCTAACGGAAAGCGTTATGACTTTCCTTGTATCTTTTTCCAAATTAGTTTGAAATACGTCTAAAAATTCAGATAGCCGGTGTATGAAAGTGTTATGTTCGAGAGTAACGCAGGCACCGAATTGTATTAAAAAGTTCAGTTCTGTAAATTTACAAACTGGTGACACAACACCTTGTTCAACTCGTCTCTTATGATGGTACCTTTTAGCCTAGAGGTTAAAAATTCAGCCTCTCATTCCAGGGGTGCTGGGTTTAAATCCATGGCGCGCATATCTTTACAAAAAGTGCGTTTTAAGTTTAAATATCAGTTGCTAATGGTGAAGGGAAACATCGTGAGGAAACCTGGACACCTCAGAATTTATAAAAAAAAATTGTAAGGTGTGCGAAGTCTGCCAACGCGCACTTGGCCAGCGTGGCAGACTATGGTCTTAACCCTCTCAGTATGAGAGGAGACCCATATTCCAACAGTGGAATGACAAATGGGTTGACTATTATTTTATTATAAATACATATACAAAACAAAAGAGAAATGTAGTAATAAATAGACTTTATGATTTTTTATGTCAAAAAACGTAACACAAAACTACACTTACCTATTACGCTGTCGCAGTCTATGAGCGCCTTGGATAGAATTTCAGGTAACATTGACCATACTAGGGCAGCGAACTCGTGTTTCGTACTTTCATCCCCTTCCTCTAAACACACGTTGAGAGTAATTCGACAATTCACTACAGTGGTGATATCACTTTGATTTTGTATTAGGACGTTCAGGAGAAGCTCCCAAACTAACGGTTCTTTGATTAGGTCCTCAGGCAATGTGTCTTCCGTAGCAAGCCACTGGGATAGCTATCAAAACGTAATATATTTATAATATAATATGTTGGATATATAGGTTGTTAAAACGTAACATCGCGCCTATAATCCTCGAAGGGACAGACGGAGGAGTGTAGTACACTTCCACGTTTCGCCTGCTACGTTTACGTCTCATGGAATAGGTGGTGAGTCTATTGCTAGACACTGGGCACAGGTCCAGACTTCGAGTTACTAATAGAAATTCTGAATTAGAAAAATCCAACAGCACCCTTCCCGGAATTGAACCCAGGGCCTCTCGATTGGCAGTCGCGCTTGCAACCACTTGACCAACGAGGCAGTCAACGTACAGTGTGATGTAAAAATCCGACATTCTGCAGGTATCCAAAAAATGTGTTCATAAGAAGATTAAGTTCTAAGTTTTTTTTAACTTTAAATTTTACTTGAGTGATATGAACGTACGATTTGAAATCTGTACATTAGAACTGAGAACACAGTTTATTTCTTGTCCGCAACGACCTTTGCAAGACGATAGTGCTTCCATCTAGGCAATAGTATATACAACTGACGATCTGTCATTTGTTAAGTATTGTTACGTATAGGTACGTAGATTGGCGGCCGGAAACGATGCAATGTACTGTATAATAATAATCGACCCATTAACATTCCACTGTTGGAATATGGGTCTCCTCCCATATTGAGAGGGTTAAGGCCGTA
>DWJK01003229.1:0-13401 GCA_018248815.1 Croniades pieria auraria
ATATATATCGTCATCGTCATCAGCCTGTCTCTGTCCACTGCTGGACATAGGCCTCGGCTGGCCGCGTGCAGCCTCTACATTTCTTGTACATATATTTATTTAACATATGTTACAACAATGTCTAAAATAGATACTACTGAAAATAACATAGGTACGATTTTGCCACCAAATTCTATTTTTGCATCAGTTTATTGACGAAACTATCAAATCGTCAGAACAAAACTTTGTCTGCTCTGTTCTATACGTCTAATCGCGAACCGCTATTGTATTTACGTAAACTTGGCTGAAACGAAATACGAGTGTATGTGTAATGCAGCACCTTTAGCATTCCAGCCACGAACCCAATTCGCATCCGTAGACACTCGCGTGTGTCGCGCCAGTGGACAAAGAATATAGACAGTGCGCAGTAAGAGAACCCACTAACAAGTCGGTGCAGGCGCGCTTCAGATACAATTTGGGGTTAACTAAAAAGGTAAAGGTGCATTCCAAGAACCTTTTTCTTATACTATATCTATATGTATTCTTCCCCTTCAAATTCGTCGAGTGGACAGCTGATCGTAGCTATAATAAATCCTAACATACTTAGGACGGAATCTATATGTTTTCATTAAAATCTACGTGTATATAATAATGCGTTAAATGTACAAGTATTTTTTTTGTTAGATTTTTAAATATTTATTTAATGATGTTTATGTTACATGTATTATCTACAAATTACAGTATTCTATCGTCATGCCATGTGTGTTACGGTGTGGGCTCATTTCGAGTTCTACATATCTCTCTCTATGCAGACCTAACACACGGATACCATGATTTTAATATAGATACCATTTAACTTATTAATCTAATAATTTTATATTAATTTAATAAATATTTTTAGCATCAATTTTAAATTCAAAACTTGGAATTATCTAATGGTACTCGTGTAATGATCGAAACGTACCTAAAACTGAATATCGAATTTTCATGTTCATATTATATACAGGGTAAATAATTCCAACAGGTAAGTATAACTCAATATAAAAATTGTCTGTAGACTTCACAGGTGCAAGGAATTTATTGATATACGTAGCAGTTTAAAGCTAAATTTAACTCGAATAACACTTCAATACTTTTGGTACAGGAATCTTTTACTAATATGTACGTATTTATGGAGCAATTAGTCTTTGATTGGCCTATCGTCATTTATCACCATCATCAAAGATTGCCACGTAAACAATGCCACTAACCATTAAGCCCGCTTTTGTCCAACTTATCTAGATTTTAGGTTTTACGATAAAGAATATTTAAACAAAATATATAAGCTTGTTATGTTAAAAGAATATAATTAGGTTCACAGCAAGATTAATTTACTTAATAGCGACCTGAGGTGTTCATAAGTTTCCGCTTCTGAGTGCATCTCTTTGTGTTTCATACTTAACATTTTCTTGAACTATATTAACGATCGTATTGTACCTAAAAACACGAGCATAGAATGATCTAGAAAAGCCCGTGGCTGCCGTGTTTATTCTCTCTCTCTAATACAATTTTTTTTTAAACTAAGCCATTCGAGATTGGAGAAGAATAGTGAAGTAAAACGAATACATCATATAGTTGTATATAAACCGTGTAAATGTCGCTGCAATCATTTGTACCTTTCACTGCTGGGTGCAGGGCGCTTTCCCTGGTTAGAGAAAGGGACTTCGTTAATGGGTTCAACGTCAAAACCTTAGGAGAATAATGTGGATCTAATCTAATACCTCTATTCCTTACTAGCTTTACCCTGTACTCGTAAGATAATGAATTAAGTATTTATTCATAATTTTATTATAACGTGAGAAAGTGCTAACAAATCACCCTCAATCACCCTACTTTAAACCAGCAAATATTGTTATTTTAAATGTAAAGCAGCAATAGCCACGTGTGACCGGACATGGTTACCGCATGGCCGACTGGATTATAGCAATATGAGTATGAGGACCTGTTAGTACTACTTGTTAATAGAACTTTTAGTGTTAACTGGCAACAGGACTGCGGGAATGGGTTTGTTCATAGTTAACAACAGATAGTATGTAGACAGTGATGGCGAGAATCTGTTCTATTTGAGGATGGTCACTGGCACGTACTACTCCTGAAGGCTTTAATGTTTTTTTGCATTTGTTATTGGGCAACCAAAAGCCAAAACAGTTTGTTTTAACATTTATTTCTTGATGGTAGAAATATATAGATATTCTGTTGGCTGTTTTCCGGATGTACCGTGTCCGTGTTTTACTCTCTACTACTTAAAGTGTTTCTCTGTAAGGTTTATACTTTTGACTAGCGCTGATTTTCTCTTTGTACATATCCGGACTTTAGTTCATACATTTCTTGCGGTCGTGTGAATCTGGAATACAAGTGTACTCAGTGGCTCGTGTCACATTAGCCTTGATAAAAGTTTTCGGTCACCTTATACAAAGCGAATTTTGTTATAATTGATTAAGAACAAAATGTACAGCGGGATAAGGATACAAACATTTATACGAAGACCTTAAGTTACGTCATTTGTAATTTATCTAAATTCTGCATCTAATTTATAGTTTGATCGAGTCTGATTTTGGGCTGTAAGAAAGACAGAATTAAGTAATCGAGCGTACGGTTTCGCTCGTCCTGAAGATTGAAGTCCAAACATTATCGGACGCATCATTAGAAGTAATAAGTATACCTCTGTATGCGCATCAAGCGAGAGGTACTATAAAAAGCTGTTCCCGCAATTGGAGCCAGATGGGGAGGCATTTAATAAAAAATAAACGGGCGGCGGGCGGTCGGCAATCTATCACGCCCTCCGTCATAAGCTGACTTTAATGCTGGGTCACTTCAGGCCTTTTTGTTGACGTTAATATTACTTAACGTTTACCAAAAAAATCACAAACTCATCCTCCTCCTTAAATGAAACGTCAACGCCGTGATAAACGCCTGAATAATATTGAATATTCATATTCGCCGCCCGCGACGGGATTTTCGTCGATTTCAACCGGCGATGAAATTATAACCCGACTGTGTCTATTCAATCATGCCGTTCGGTTAATTAACAGCCGTTCTGAGAATTATTCTCCTACAGAATTTATTAACACGAGACGATTCGTTAATTCTGCATTGAAATGTATTAGTTTAATTTAACGGTGTTTAAGTCAATTCGCTTCAATTAGAAACGTTCTGTGGAACGTGGCAAGGAATTTTGAATTTTAAAATAGCTTTGAAGGTAATGGAGCAAAATAAAATTGTTATAATAGATGCACGTAAGGAGCACTCGAATGCGGTCAACGGACAGAGAAAAATAGCGTTAGTCAAGTTGCCGAGCAATTTCATTCTTTGTTATAAATGACGAGTAGTCTTTCTGTACACGAGGACGGAAAGTGGGCAAGATGTCACAGTTACGTTGCTCCCCTATACTCGAAAAGTCGAGCATTCTCCGCGACCCATGATGCAGGCTGAGTGCAGATTTCAACAGCCTTTTGTTGTTACCAAGCCATGCATAAAGGAAAGTTTCCGCGATGTATTCCGCTGAGAAATAAATATGGTGCGTGAAAGAAAGTTTCATTGTCGAGTTTCTACGACTTTATATATGAAATTTGGGTTAATAGAAATACTTTCAGAAAAAAAGAGAATACATTTATAATGCTTATTATTAAGATTATTATTATTATACATTTATAATACTTATTAAGGCTAAGTTTAAACGCAATTACTTCCAGTGGAGTAGTCGGAGCATTTAATGTGGAGTATGTTCGCAGCGACACACATTACTCTTCAGGCGAGGCTGCGTCCTCAGGAGTAACTTAGAGTGGTTACGTGCAACTAAAGGTATGATAGGAAAAACAGATATAATTGTATCGATTTATCACAAATCTTTCTTACAATAGGTTTTCCGTCAACTGTAACGTTGGCGTGCTTATTTAAGAAAACTAGAGATATCGCATATTTTAAAACAACGCTAAATAAAAGATAAAAAATCATCTCGAACTACATGTATAATTTATTTTTAATCTTTTGTTCTCATTATTTATTTATTGTCTATATTTTAAATTCTTATCGTTCCATACTATGTATACATAATTTATTATGTAATATGTTACTGTGAGTACACCTATATACATACATACATACATACGTACATACGTACGTACCTTCTTTCTGTTGTTTCTTCTTTTTTCTTTTCAAATATTTTGGGGAAAAGAATATTGTCCATTATTCATACCAAGTCAGCTTGTGTTTGTTAATGCTTCCTCTTGTGCTGTAAACAAAAATTAAATTCTATTTATCCATCTATTCCTGATTGTAATCAATTAAAACACTGATAATAGAAAGTAACTCAGTATATTACGGCGGTACTTGTAGGTTCTTACGTTTAGGTTTAATCACATTTCGATAAAGACAAACGTTAGGATAAATTCAAAGGTAGTATCTAAAATGTGACTGATCATAGGTAGATCTGGTTATTCATAATAGTGGGTATCCTATTGTCGGACGACACGAGAACAAAGAACCAGATAATTAATGGATGAATCTACGAACGAACGATTTAACGAACTAAAGAAAGAACGAATTAATTGACGATTAAATGAATATTCACTGCTTTTTAAATGATACTATACCATTAAGCACATCTGCAATGTTTTTAAGGTAACATAAGAGATTATAGATATGGAAACGAAACTATGAGCATTAAATGGGCAAAGGATATATGTATGTAACAAAATTAGCAAAACACTTACAAATTTCTCAAGTTCTGCGTGGAATTCCGCATGTGTAAACAACGCGCGGCTCAAGGTACGTTTCACCTGCAAATGCAAATGAGGATCGCTCTCCGGAGGCCTCTAGCAAATGAGTTTCTCAAATCAATCGTTACTAAGCGTTCGCAAATGAGAAATCATTCTCCGGGGCTCATTCAAGTGCTTTCAATTATGTACCTACATCGACGTTTGCATGTGGTACTGGAATTACCGATTGTATTCCTTCCACGGAAAAGTTATTTGGGACGTACTTGTGGATTTTATTTCAATTGAAGATAGTCTATACAAATATTATAAATGCGAAATGTGTCTGTCTGCCTATTTGTTATCTCTTCACACTTAAACTGCTAGACCTACTTAGATTAAATTTGGTACAGAGATAGTTTGAATCCCAGGAAAGGACACAGGCTACATTTTATTGCGAAATAAAGGGTTGCAGGGGTTGAAATAGGGGATGAAAGTTTGTATGGGGGTACGCGATTATCGAAAATAAAACAATGAAACTTAGTATTTGGGCACTTAATAAGAAGTAAATTAGTATGTGTTCAAAATGCTGCCCGACACAACTATTTCACGCAACGAAGTCGCGGGCAAAAGCTAGTATATACATATAGAAAGAAAATAAGGCGAAAAAAAATCATCTGACTGACAACAATAAAAATATTTGGTATAAACATCGATAATCTTTTCCGATTATTGATCTTAAAACTATTTTATGGAAGATTTCTTTTACATTAGGTGTGGTACAAAATGAAAGGTCACATACATAAGTAAGCATGTAAGCCGTACATCTGCGGTCATGTATGTCTGTATGTATGTCTGTATGTATATCCGAGCAGCTCAATCAAAATTCAACGTTGAATATTTGATTAACGTATCCAAACAAAAAGTATCAGGAGTTCAGAACGAAACAAATAAAGAAAATATTCTGCGAAAGCTTTAAAGATAGTGAAAAATGTATTTTCTTTCACAAAGCGCATAACGTAGGAACATGAAATATGGTACGGATTTCATTCGGCTCAGCCTGCGTTCGCGCTCTACCTACAGATATTCGCTATTCGAAAAGCAAGGAACTTATTCCGTGCATTTGTTTTGTATTTATGGTGCACCAATATTTCATTCATTCCACCCATTGGCGTATATTTCCATCGGATATTAACTTATAAGTGGTTCATGTCGTTGATCCATCTTGAATAGGACTGTAGGCATAATGTCTTATTAGTACCGTGGGTGTCCTATCATACCATGTTTGTTCAATAACATCTATTGTATATAAGCTTACGATGAGGATTAAGAATCGTTATTTGTCAATAGTAACCTGAACCCTCGGACTTTTGCACATAAACGACCTTCACTGACGTTGTCACCGCCGGTTTGACTAGAGACTCAGTCTCCACGCCATATACCCTATTTGTTCAGATAGAATAGAATCATTTTGAGCTTTCAACTTTATTTAAGAAGTAATAAAAACAAGAACGGTAACATTCACTGACTACGGCTCCTAAATCAACAGCGAGCTATTAAAATTCATGTCGAAAAACGAACGCGTCGAAAAGCAACATACACATTACAGCGATCCAAGTCGGTATTCAAATGTAATGCTAATTTCAGTCTTGCTGGTGAGCATACGCAAAATGAAATTATTAATTCCGTTTGCGAAGGAGATAATTTTGTAGGACGCCTGCGTTGTTTGACTTTAATTAATTCGAGCCTTGTCAACGCGCGAATGTAATTTCAGGAGCGCCTGTCTGAGGCATGTATCTCGTTACCGTAATCGCCCAACGTTCATTTAGTGTTGATGACACGCGCACATACGCTCATAGGTTTATATCCCGATTGACAGTGCGGTTCTGTTTTAGACAGTTCCCTCGTACTGCGTTCGTACGTAAATTGTGCTTCACGTGGATTTGTTTGGAAGTGTACTGAATTTGTTATAAACTGTTACGATATTTTTTTTTAACAAAATTTCATCAGTACGATCATCTGAGTGAACGGTTCCCGTCTCTAAGATCGAACGATAATAGGTTTGAACAGAAATCATCGTCGAATATTTATTTGGCGTAGATGCAACCACTATTCATTTTATTTATCTATAAGTTGATAAATAATCACATGGTCTTGTTTTAGACCGTTTTAAAATAACATCTCGCTTACTGCGGACTTAATTGCTAATTTCTTGGCATTGATTGTCGATCATTTACAATTAAGGCCCCATGAAACGAGTTAATTAACTTTTTAAATTGGCATTAGAAAGAAAACGTATTATGTTTTAAGCTACACTCCCAGTTTTTCCCTTTCTCACACATTCTCAGTATTCATACATAACATTATTTAAAAACGATTCAAATACTTTTTTAGAACCAATTGTAGTATCAGGACCCAGACCGTAGAGTGTATTTTCGTCCGCAGAGTGGATTTTCGTCTATCACGTTACACATAAGCAGATCTCATGTACATTGTGCTCGGAGTTTATAGAGGAGATTGTATTGTTTAAGCTATATCAATATAGTCGTATATTGTGTGATCCGGTGAAAGCTTTCCAGTGTTATATCGTAGCAGCGCCTCGAGCTAAACGCGATACTTTCTAGTCACTACATTTTCACTTCTTTAAATAATGCCCTACAGTTTTACGACAGTCTCTCAACTCGCATTTGACCAGCTTGGCAGACTGGTTTTACCCTTCTCATTTTGAAAGGAAATCCGTGCCCAAGAATAGGACGTAACAGAGTAAATGACAGTGATTACGAAGTCGCCTGAACTGTTTATAGACTCATAAACAGTTTGTATGGCTAATCAACTGTGTGCTAGTCTTTCCTAGCAAGTGGCTTTTGGAAAGTTCCACAAGGGTTTTCCAGACCAGAACGGTAAACGAAATAATTAATGATAATGGTCATCGTCACAGACGTAGCATCGTTCGAAATCCTTGGAGACATTTTAAAACTTTCGTAAATTAGTTTAATATCTGGTAAGCTGTCATTAATAACGGGATTTTTAACAATATTCCGTGGCGATAACGTGTTATGTTTCCAGGTTTGCAGATGTGTGACATGAGATGTGCTGTTTTATATTAAAAGTGATACTATTATAGAACCTTTGTAAACCTTAAGAATTGTAATACATGTTCGTCTAAGTAATATTGTACTAGCTTTATAATAATACTAATTACTTTTTAACTACTATTATTCCTCCATATGCTACAATTTCATTTGACTAAAATTACATCAATATTTTACGTATGAACCTAATAATAAATAATTCTAAGTATCACTAGACAACATTTTCATCTGCCATTATCGTGGTTGCATCATAAATTTATCGTTAATAGGACCCATGTCGGAGCAACGCCTGACTCTCAATTTGGAAATTTCGCAACTAATCTGCTTATTTAGGCCTCATTGCCGCCGTAACATAATCCTGCCCAAAATAGCCACCTTGCATGTCAGCACTAGCCCGTAAAAATAGTAAAAGGGTAAGCAGCCGGGCCAATGACGCGGCCATAACAGTTAGGGTAGCGTTTTTATTACATCTGAGTCAGGTTTAAGAAAGGCGCAAGGTGCTTTCGTAGAGATATCTAGCAAAATCATAATCGATATCCGCAAGAGCCAGCTGGCGGCGTATCTTTATTGTACACGACCGATAGCCTCATAGCGCTTGTCTCTCGGATCCAATATTGTTTATATTCGTTTTGCTGCTTCGATTTTTTTTCTGTATCATTCAATCTCGCGTGTGTTATTACTTTTCATTGTGGCCTGTTATTTCGGACCCGGGCTGGGAGCAGAACAAAATAAAAAAATCAATTTATTTCCCCTGCGAGCGAACATGTCCCCGGCTAATCCAGTTTGTTCGACCGCACAGGGGTTGAATCGTCAATGAGGAACACAGTCCAAATGTAAAAGTGCCCCACCAAGGGAAAAGTATCGAATATAGGCTATTTGTTATAAAAATTCTCCGCTGAATTAGATCAGGAACTATTTGTAATACTTATTCATCTTGCGTGCTAAGGTTACGTACGAAATGAGTGGGTTCAGCTATAGAATGAGTGGGTTATGTATACAATGAGTTCGGTTAAGTGAAGGTGCAATGATTGAAAGGAATTAGAGTCAATATTTGGCAATCAAATCTTCTAAGTGATTCTGTTTATTCTGTACAATTATTGAATAGTATTTTAACATGTTTATTTACTATTGCATACAAGATTGTACTAAAGTTATCTCATTGTCTGAACAATAATTTTATGTATTAGTTAAAATTTTTACCTAAAATGTGTATAATTGTATATTTATGTAGGTATAATATTAATGTTCATGCAGATCACTTAAAGTTTGCTGTGCTGATAGTACTGGAGGGGTGCATATTAAACGAATTTTAGAACTCAACAGCACTTTTGCAGGAAATAAAAAAATGAATGCAACGCACTTTGAAATCTTAAAAATATTCAATATACATATGTATTTTGTTTTAAAAATTTGTATTATCATATTTCATTACATTATTAGTGGATGTAGACGAAGCTCATCAGGTCAATAAGTATGGAGATATTTAGCACTCGGTGCCCTCAGTCTACCCCTTGGAGAACTTTGCGTGACGGTATAATAATATAAGGCTATATAAAAATACGAAATACGAGCATGTTATCATGATAAAAATAGCCTGCCAAATTAATCATGTGAAAAGAAGTGTCATTTGAAAGTTCTAATTACGGGTTGTTATTGTCCATATCCGTGCCAGTCGCGTTCTAAATGTATGCCGCTTGTGAAATGTTCAATAACCCGAAGGTTAAAAACCGCGATTTAAAAAATATTTTTTTCTAGAAAATCTAAAAATCTGTACAGATATAGGTAAGTAGGTATCTGTAGACATACGTGTGTCATTAATTATGTCTATATGGAAATACCACATTATATTCGCGAAAAAATGTTCTTTAAGGCGTGTGAAGTCTGGCAACCTGCTCGTGGCCAGCGTGGCAGACTATGGCCTTAGCCCTTTCATTCTGAAAGGAGGCCGGTGTTCCAAAAGCAGAGTAATAAAAGGTTCGAAAATAAATTCGTGAAAATCGTAACAATATTCCTATAGAATTTATAAAGTATTTGGAAACGGATTTTACTGTAACAGTAAGGATCTCAGAAATTAATAAACGCATGTAGATGATAAATTAAAATAGTACTGGTGGAAAGAGTTACTGTTTTCCGATTGAAACCCAAAGGTTTCGCTTTTGTGACATACCCACTTAATTTCGAAAATTGTAAACGTAAACGGTTTTTCATAATATTTATATTAACACTGTTATTGATGAAAACTGAAATTTTGTTCACATAATATTCATATACCCACCCATATAAAGGGTACGTGCGAGATGTGATATTCTGTTTCGAGGTAATAAATAATAATTAATAATAATAACAAATAATTTTTAAAATTAGCAAATATGTGGAAAATAATTTCGTAGAAAGTCAATTTTAGAATACCAGTATAGTCTTAGCCTACATAAATAGTGTCGTTCAGTCTCTTTCTATTGCTGATCAGTCTGAACGTTTGCATTTCAGCTTGGCAGGTTATCGATGTTATGCGGCTAGCCGAGGACAGCGCGATGGCGCTCATTGGGGGAGGCCTATCTCCAGCAGTGGACTGAGATAGGCTGATGATGATGAGGTTATCGAAATTACAAGTATACGTGTAACATATTATTAGCTATAAATATTATTTTAACAGTTACTATGATAATATACAGATATGTAGATAGTTACTGCCTCGTTGGTCGACTGGTTGCAAGCGCGACTGCCGGTCCTGGGTTCAAATTCTATTTCGGGTACCATTCGATTTTTCTAATTTAGAATTTCTAGTAGTAACTCGGAGTCTGGAATAGTGCCCGGTGTATGGCAACAAGCTCACCACCTATTCCATGGGACGTAAACTTAATTGGTGAAAAGTGGGAGTGTACCACACTCCTCTGCCTATCCCTTCGGGGATTACCGTTTTTTTTTACATAGTTACTATGATAAAAATAGAAAAAAAACTCGTTTAAGATTTCTAAGCTGTGTGAGTTTTTAAAGCGTATTGCTTGTTGTATAATTAATGTAAAAAATACATAACATACAGTTTTGTAATGGGCTTTGTGGCTTAAATAAAATGAACGCATTTTAATTGCTCACCGATTTTGAGTTAGTAGGAATTTTCTTAAAAATAAAGAGCGACAGTTAAATGACAGCTGTGTTTAGACATTAATTTTAAAAGTCCGAAAACACTAAAAACAAGTACGACATACAGATGCGTAACTTTTTGTATGAATATTGTTTGGTGCAAAAAGCTTAACCTGAAACTCATCAAACGAGTTGGATGCTCCGACTGTTGTGCAGGCTTTGGAGCAGAAAAACTTATGAATAAAAAATGAATTCCTTGGTTTTAAAATTAGCATTACAAAGAGAGGTAATTCTCGTACCTTTGCGCTTGGGAAAGAAATGTACGTATAAACGGGGCCTTTGTCGTTAAATGTGAGTAAAAATCAGCGTTCTGTTGAAAACGGTAAGAAATTCCCTGGATTTAGCACTTTTTAGATGTTTCTGTTATGAAACTTCCAAGGAGCTTTTGGCCGAAATTTGTAAATTTAAATCGTATCTGATTGCCTTGTTGAACTCGGATTTTTTGGTTACTTGTTCACATCATTATTGTCATATCGTCACGCGAGGATCCTGATGAAGGAGGCAGAGAGCGCCGCATACCATATGCTTCTATACTCGTATTTATAAGGTTCCTTCTAAGTATATACATATTTTGTGAATATATACAACACGTATAAATATTTACTAACAGTTGTTGGTGCACAGCATAAGATTATAATAAAGAAAGTGTTTCCATGCGACTCCGTGCCCGTATTTTTGAATTCTGTTTGCATTTATATGAGCCCAGGCGCATTGGTTGCTGAAATAACAGCGAACTATTGTATAGAGCTTCGAGTTTTATAAATGCAAACCTCGTAACGCCACCTGCGTACTATTAGGGCACCTTAAAACATGACACTAAGAATAGCTAAGAGGTTACTTATTTTTTCCCGGCTTAGTCATATAAAAATGTATTCAAAGCTTTTGTGAAAAATACGACAATTACTCGGGATTTAATTTGAACTTTTAGCGTATTCTACTTTTTTTGTTTAATTATTCAATTTTTTTAATATGATTAGAAACTTAAAAATTGTGTGTAAGAATAGAATAGAAACCTCACATCCGTATGTTTTCCAGGATAGTCTGATTATTCTTAGACCAATCTTAACTTCTGACCAAGCATAACGAGGTCTATATTTGCAGCTTACACTCTGATAACATCATCATCACTACATCAGCTTCTGCCATTCCACTGCTGGACATAGGCCTTATCTAAGAATGAATGAACACAATGAATGACCCTCCATAGATACCAAGATAATCACTAGGTACATTCCAATATAATACTGGTATATAAAAATACATCAGGTCTGTAAGGATACAGATAGGTATATTGCACTCTGTGTTCTCTGCCTATCACAAACGGGGCCTGGTACGATAGCATAATAATATATAACAGCGTATATCGACGTGCATTGAAATTTTAATAATATCGCATCGCATTGGGAGCCGCGGGAATAAATTCCCTTAATTGGAATAAGTGTCGGTACGCGCTCGTTTAAAAGGCGACATCCGAAAATACTCGTGGCAATAAATTTTTGAATTTTGCTGTTCGTGCGTTGACTAGAGCATGAATGCTTTTAGTGTGGTTCGAGTGTTGCCAATCGGTTCACTGTTGGTACCATTTACGAGTCATGTATTAATGAACACGTTTATAAAAGAGGGTAAAACGTATTAGTAATCTAAGTGTTATTAAGTGATTTGTAGATATTTGTGTCATCAATTGTATCTCCAGTACCAATCTGAGATCAGATAGAAATTCATATATAAACTGATGGTTATACGGGTGATAATAATTTACATGTTTGGAATGATTATTACATGATGTATCCCAAAATAACTACATGTTTTTGACGTGCGGTGACCCTGAATTTTTTTTAACGATTGTTGAACGGTTAAAACTTAAACTTTAATTAAATTGCAAGCACTAGCAATTAGATTGCAGGCGTGATGTTACGTAGAAAAAAATATATATTTGACAACCCTACAAGCTACCCGTTTGCAGTGCTGTATAAATACGTACCTGACACCAGTGAGTCAGCAGATACCTACGTATCTATTGGATTATTTCACCTCAGGTAGGGTTTTCCCAAGTAACTGTACATTATCGTTGAGGATGTGTCCCGAATATGTCCATAATGATAGTGGTTAGTAAAGTATACTTGCACATATTATTTAATCAATTAATGCAAGATCATGCAGTTACGAGTATGCCAAATGTGATCTTCCTGTTTTACTGCACAGTGACGATGATATTTTCCATTCATCCATCTATCCATGAGGATTTTGACGTCCACTTCTGGACATACGCTTTCCCTCGTCGATCTCCTGAATCCAGCAGTAACCTGCTGTCTTATTCAGGTCGTAAAACCAACTGGTAGTAGGGCGACCTACGCTCTTTTAACCGAGGGGGTGCTAAGGATGACATTTTATATAACCTATATTTCTATTTATAAAGCCCATATTGGTTTCTAGTTAAAAGTTCTAATTTATCATTA
>DWJK01003230.1:0-13401 GCA_018248815.1 Croniades pieria auraria
ACTGGTGAAACGTGGGAGTGTACTACACTCCTCTGCCTACCCCTTCGGGGATTACAGGCGTGATGTTACTTTTTTTTAATTATTGGAATATAACTAATATAATATTAACGGACCCTTATGATAAAGGTAAATATAAGCTTCAAAAAGAAATTCGCCGGTTATAATTTACTAAAATACGCCTGATTTGCTCCTAATAAAAAAAACTATAAACATATTTTACCCACATATATTTATGTATAACATAATACTGAAGAACGACTACCAGAAGCTAGAAACAAATCTAGGTTTTCTGTACTACAAAACACATTTTATAAGATTCACAACTTTACAATGTAAATCGTCAATTGATTTTTTATTCAAACCCCATATATACATAACATTAGTAGAATGTGACAAACGAAAAAAAAAAGTAACATCACGCCTGTAATCCACGAGGGGGTTAGCAGAAGAGTGTAGTACACTCCCACGTTTCACCAGTTACGAAGTCCCATGGAATAGGTGGTGAATCTATTGCCATACACCGGGCACTGATTCAGACTCCTAGTCACTACTAGAAATTCTAAATTAGAAAATTCCCACAGTACCTGACTCGGGATTTGAACTCAGGACCTCCCGTTCGGCGGTCGTGCTTGCAACCACTCAACCAACGAGGCAGTCTCTATGCCTACTCTAGTCTCTCTATATTTCTATAACGTATAGCAATTATGCTATATATTTACAGCGACCGTTTTTTTAAATGTATACAGGCTTTACCGGACTTCAAACATAAATGCCTTGAATAACTTGAATCCTTAAAACCATTGAAGCTTTACGCTCAAGGGTTATTTACATATTCGATATTTCTTCACCAAAACCTGGGTTCTCATCATCATCACATCGACATTTACCGTGCCACTGCTGGACATAGCTTTCCCGATATATGCCCCAACACTCGATCATCCGTAGCTCTCATTTAGCTGCAATAAAGGGTCCAGGTTCTAAGAGGACTTAATGTCTAGTAGCACTTGTAATAATAATAACCAACTTTACGTTTTTGAAAATGTTTTCATTAAATGAATGTTACGTTCAAATGTTAGCATAGGACCGGCTTTACTGTTTAATCCTAAAATATGTCAAGTGACCTTTCTAACATCCTTTTTATATAAAAGGTAATTAGATAAAACTTTTTAAGGAGCAATGAACATTTCATCCAAGCCTAAAACCTTTCATAACCTTGTAGCACCTCAAAGATCGAGCATTTTAACATCTCTCTACAGAATTGTATAGATTTAGATTATGTTCTAGAATTTTCGATAGAGATCTATGGTTTTAACTAGTTTTTATAGAGTTAAGTATGTATGAAGAAGTATGTTTATTAATTTAACGTTGCAAACGTCATCACCAGCTTATACCAGTCCACTGCTAGGTATTGATGACCACGTTTTTTACTTGTCTTGAAGCATCCAACCATTCCCATTTAAGACAGATTAACAATTTTTCCCTTAAACTCTCATACGTGAATGTTACCTTAAGTTTAAAATAAATTTAACTAAATTATACTCAAAGTTAAATCAAAGCCAAGATTTCGTTGCGGAAATCGTAAATATTGTCAACAGTTTTATTATTAAATTTCAAATCTTGGTCACAACGACGATATTAATAATCATTAAATGATACTGCTGTATCCATGATCCAAAAGATCATAACAATTTTACGACTCTGCTCGCGATCAGAACTAAAATCGTTAAAACTCATCCGGAATATTGCATATATTTTTAACACCGTCATAAACATGGTTAGATATGACGCCGCGTTAAGGATAAACTTGGAACGGTTCCGTCAATTTAAATCAAAATATTTTTAATAAATCATGATTTTCCTTGGATTTGACGGAATATTTCGATTTTTAATTTCCTGTCGCTATAGATATTAAAATACGTATTTAAAACATTATTCTCACTTGTAGTCTATAGCTGAGCAATATTTCTGAATTTTCCTGCGCTGTCCTGCACTATTTACCAATATTGGAAAGGTTCTAATAACTTTTGACAGTTCTACAGTGACATTCAAGAATTTGCTTTCCTTTACGATTTCAATGCATTGTTTAAAATTTTTGGTATTACTACCGATCGAAACCAGACGACCTTGAAAGTGCCCACCCTTTTTTTCGACCCTTTTGTCGTTCCACAGGTAGTCCCAGCTCTCCTCTGAAAATGAGAGGGTTAGGGCCATAGTCCGTCACGCTGGCCAAGTGCGGTTGGTGGTAAAGTCTTCAGATGCTTTAGAGAACAATTTTTTAACTTGAATGTGCAGACGTTTAATCACGATGATTTCCTTCACCGTTATAACAAATGACATTTAATTTTAAAGTGCAAATTTTCTCCAGATAGCGAGGCTGAATTTCAAAACACTAAGCTATCACTTATCTGCGTCAACTAGGATAACCGACATAGCTAAAAGGACTAAAAGAGTTAGCACTTTGAAGCGGCATGGCGCTGGTCACATATGTCGTAGAATTGATGGTCGTTGGGGTAGACGAGTTCTAGAATGGACATCACGGACTAGCAGGTAAACTGTGGGTCGTCCACCGGCCCGTTGGCCCAATGATCTGGAGCAGGTAGTGGCTGGATGAAATCTGCCGAGGACCGTGTGTTGTGACACGCCTTGAGAAAGGCCTATGTCCAGCAGTGGAACGGAAAAGGCTGACAGGATGATGATGATGATTAAAATTGTATAACATCTTAAACTAAGGCAAATGAGAGCGAACTTAATGACTCGTGGTTAGGCGCGAATTTAAGAAACGTAGAAAAAATAAAGTTTCCATTAAGTGAATTTAAGGTGACAATAGAAATGCTTAGTAATGGGATGGACCTCATTCGTATGTGGAATTTGTGGAGAGCTAATGTTCACTTTCCATTTACACTTACGTTCGGTGATTTTGTGTAACCCGTGGTCATGTTGATCTGGGACGATGGGAATAAGTCAATCAATAGATGAAAACGTTGTTGTACTGCAGTCAAACAAAAATGATAAAAGAGATCTAACGAACCAGCGTTATTAAGTCTTCAGTAATAAAGGATCAGTAAAAAGTAGAATCACTAGTAGATCATAGATATTGGATAAAGCTTAACGGTGCGGAGAACATCAGCAAGTCGGGCCTATTTTTGGAAATTGGGCTCGTTTTTGCAGCACCGGTAGCGATTGCAACATTCTCAAATTCAGTTATTAATAATTAATTAACAATTGTTTCCACTTCCTATAACTACACCGAACCACAAAAAAAGTGACTTGTACATTTGACACCACCTATCTACCAACGTGTATTCGACTCGCTGAATCTGAATCTCGAGTCAGTTTGGACCGAATACCTTCAAAATGTCGAGTAAATTGCGAAAAACCGTTAAAAAGCAAATATCATGTGTTTTGGTTTAGAAAAAAATTTTTTGGAACTAGAACAACATGATTTTCATGTGTTTTTATTCGCTGAATCCGAATCTGACGTTTATTTGGACAATGGTACAAAATTTTTTTCATTAACAATCGCCATTTTTTGGAATCTTTAGCCATTTACAGATACATACATGTCGATAGATAGGTGGTGTCAAATGTACAAACCACTTTCTGTTTGTGCGCCCGTGGTATCAAAGTACAATATAATATAATTTTTTTACGTTTGAGTCGTCGTCATATACTAATCCAGTAAATTATACCAAGTTGATAGACCATTGTTCCTTTATAAATATACAGTTAAAGTTTTTATATTGTTATATGTTATAATTTGCAACATTTATACTTCAGAAGTTTTAATTGTGGGTAATTTTCTGCACGGGATTTTCACGTGATGCAACTGTTCACGGGCAACAAGTGCTTAACTCGTCGCCTGCATGGTTAACAATAGCAATGCATATGTTATGACAAGGTCATGCTGTAATAATTGTGTGTAGTTAAATGGCGCTGAGATACCCGATTATGTGTTTGTTTGGTGTCCGATTAAGCAAGCAGATTATATAAATATTGTCGGGCAAAATGCAGTTCTGCGGTCACCTAAAGAGCAAAGTTAGATGAGCAATTGAAAATGTTGATGCTCTGCAGGATGGAGTTGTACCTACTGTAGATCGGTTGAACGGCTGTTACTTTTACAATAACTGCTACTCCTACAACATATTGATGAATATTTACTCGGAATAGCTCGAAGAGTTAGTAGAAACTGTGAGAAACGAGATATCTAGATTATGTGTATGACCCACTTAAGTTACAAAGAAGCAGTTACTGACTGCAGGGCCGCTGACCTAAACATTCAGGAACCAGTGTATTCCGGATTTATTTTAAGCCTTCGGTTTACAATTCAAAGGATTTCGAGCCTTCCCGATGTACTTTAAGCCTTTTGCGTTTCTCCGAAGAGAGAGACTGCGAATTTGAGGTTGGAAAAACTGGGTTATACTAATATAGCGAATGGTAGTAAGTGCAAAACGTTGGAATAATTTTTAGTCATTGCAAGTAGAACGTGGTACTTTCGCGCATTCCATTCACTTTGCACTGGGAATTACCCACCGCGATGACATCACCGTCTGTTCTATGTAAAATGCAGATGAATTTTTCTGTCTAATATTATAATATTTAATAATTCTCAACTGGTGTAACAGGCAGTCATGCAGCAAGTAATTTTATTAAATATTTATTTTTACGAATATTCTATTTAGTCCTTATCACAAGTACCTAGAACTGAGATTGAATTGATCAACTGTCTAAATGCGTCTGCGCGCATCGAAGCGCATCTGTTCTACGTGCGTGAATTACAATACAACATGAATGTATTACGTTCACTGAATATATTTCAATTTCAAATTCGTTTATTTGTGAGGTAAGGTTAACAATATCTTATGACAAAAATGCAAAAGTGTGCACATTCTAGCGAAAAGGCGTACAAATATATAAAAAATTAATTCACTGTCGTTTCAAGTGGATTTCAACTAAATGTGTTTACCGCTGAGGCGTGCGTCTGCGCATGTGTGTATGTGGTGTGTGCGTTAGAGAACTCCAGTTGATATGGGGTTCAGGATTTTATGTATTTTTTTTTTAAACTGACAGCTTGTCGTCAGAGATATCTACGGTGTTGTCCTTGACTTAGAATTATATTAAAAATCTTCATAATCTGGTATACATGTAGGGATGGCATAAATTTGTTTTATATCTCCTATGGCTAATTGGAGGTCTCGGGTACCGTGGTATTCTTGCTGGAACATTAACTAGGTCATGGCTAGTTAAGTATAGTTAAGTTCGTATAGATAAAAAAATGAATGTCAATTAAGAACGCTGTTTAAAGAAAATAAAGCTTTATTTATAATATAGGATACTAAAGCCATGATTTTTGTGATAAATATTAAAAAAAACGAATGCTACTTCTCCGATTTTTTGCTTTCCTTAAAATACTCAAATCGATGGGAAATTGAAATTGCTCATAGTGAATTTGTAGGCGCTTGCGGAGTACAGTTCTTACTAATTTTTACGTAAAAGTTAGGATAATATAAATTCGTATGCTAAGTCGATGCTAGCTGATACTGGCATTTTGCAACCTATGTAGACAGGCAGCTGCCCTGGCCACTTACGGATACCAACGTAAACAGTATAAGAAGCCGTGCTCTGCGACCTCCAACCCGCATGCCCAGCGTGGGGACTATGAGCAAACACCCCTCAGGGGACTTCTATATCCAGTAGTGGATTCAAACAAGTGATCACGATGTGCATATATATATCATATCCTGTGTTTTTACTTCCTTCTCTTTATTACTCATAAATACTTACATATTGCATTTACATTTTTCATTGAAGACGTTCTTTTAAAAAAATATTAAATTTACATTCGGCATACTAACTTAAGCGTTATAAATGGGACATTTGTTACTGAGAGTTACTATTTAAAGTAATTTCATCATTTCGTAAGAAACTTGTTATCGTCAGCTTCAAATAGATGGCGTTGTAAGTTTAAAGTCAGTACCGCGAACAGAATGCACTTTTATCTACCAATAAATTGTGTTAGTTCGTTGATATTATCTTATCACTATGTATCATGTAGGGCGTCATTTACGGTTAACAAAAACACATAAAATCGCTTTTTCAATACTATATTAAATATGACATAACTTTTGACTCCTGTAGGTATCAAATGTACTGAATTATCATTACTATCTAAACTAACAATAACAAAGATCAAAATGTAAATTCTTTTATGTTTGTTTATAATAGATTAACCAAAAACTACTAAACCGATTTCAAAAATTCTTTCAACTATAGTAAGCTGCATTATCCTACATCCGCCTAAGCTTTGGGATTTAGAAGTGTACGTTAGGAATTTTTATTGTTGACTCTCCGACCGTATGGTCTGAATGTTGATACTGAACGCAATGAATTTTACTAGTCAAAATAAATTAACGAGCCTAAATTCGAGACCCCTATTAGTAGCCATTAAAGATATCTATCATCCGTCTGCTGACATCTCACCAGCTTGGTGGTACCAAATTATTACATAATTATCGTTGCTCGATACGTGAGAAAAACTTCAAATAATTCGTAGATTCAGAAATAGGTCAAAAATTATTTAAAAGGTCTTGTTACGATCATCCATACACAGTGAATACTAGTGTGGTAAAAAAAACGCGACTAATATTAATGTGAAAAAATATAGGTAGGGTTTTTGGGTTATGCTAAATTGATAAATAAATTCTATATTTAAGTAGAGTATGTTTATCAATTTTATATAGAAAATCACTATCAACATCATGGTGCTCCAATGAGTTATGTATTTATAGGTAAATTTAAAACGTTGCCTGAAATAATAAATCGCTATTACGCGTTATCAGATATGCTAAACCGAACACATATCGCTTGTAGTACTGTTCAGGCCGACATCAGCGCTCGACGCATTCGCCGGCAAATAAAGAGGGTAGAACAAAACGAATCATTAGATCATTGACAAAGTTATCAAGATGGGGTGCGGTGAATTTCTTGTCAAATATATATTATTCTTCGCCAACTTGGTGTTCGCTGTGAGTAAAGTTGATAAATATGTCCTAAATATCTTTATCGAAATATGTGTATACCTAGATGTTATGGTTTTTTGTGAAATTAATACACTTGACCTATTTTTACTGTGTGGCACTAACAGAGTGTGAAAGTTTTCTTCAAGTTTTCGTCTTTCATTTGCAACCATACATACTAATTAACGCGTAATGAATCTTTGAAACCGTCAATTTTATTCGATTTTTATAGTTCTGTGTGTACACGGTATCCAAATACGGATTCTTGATTACAATTTATCAGTGTGACAGTTGCTTTTTAATATTATTTAGGTTATCACAGGTAGTAGTTACAAATCGTATTGTCGTATGAGATATTTCAGAGACGGTTATCAACATTATCCTTGCAGTCTTAACCATCATAATTTTATAGTACTCGCCATTTCTATGTATTATCGAACAAGATAGCTATTAAACGTTTATTATCACCAGTTTTATCGTTTCACTGTTACATATGGATCTCCTCTCAGAATGAGAAGGCTTAAGGGTTACTCGGTAAGATTCGGGTACAGTAAAAGTGAACGAAATTTAGTTTGCAGTACAGTAGAATCTAGGGCCTGAAATTTAAGTCGAATATTTATAACAGTTTGATTACTTGCGTGGGTAAAGTAGGGGAAGGAATCCAAAAGAGGACTGTGAATAATATCGATGATTAGGAGAGATCTTTTCAGGAATAAACGTCAGTGGGCTGAAATTATAACGAGGACATTGCTTGGAATGGTACATATTGATCGCCGTTGTTACCATACTTTAATATGCACGATCGCCAATAAATTTTTATCTACCACTCGTATTTTCAAAGAAACGTTTATCACGCCTGCCTATCTTATCTTTTATCGCGGCAGTGTACACTGATCGCAATGCATGTATTCGGACAATAACAAAATTATTCTGTACTCAATTTACGAGGAAATATGAAATATGAAGTTTTACTGACTAATTTAACGTTAAATTTCCATTTCATTTCCGTTGGAGGGTTTGGAAGTTGTCGCTTCTCTGTTTGATGTTTGGCGTATCATTAGTGGTAATTCTTTGACAATGTTTAACAGCCATCGCACCATGTAACGCTCGGTTTACATATAGCTAACATCCCCACTTGAGAGTTTTTCGTTTTGGGTAACATTGTTGTTAGATATATAGCAGCCCTATCCTTACTGGGCAAAAGTCTTGCTTAAACGAACACCACACCATCGTTGACGGCTTTGCGGACATTAGGTAAAATGAAATAAATTAATTCAGTGGAAATCAACCGATCTGAGGGTTCTTACTCCGATGGTATCGATGAAGGAAACTTTTAATTCGTTCGTAGTGACAATAATTGTTGCCTCTTTGGTCAAATATTTGCAAGCGCGACTGCCAACCCACAGGTCCTGGGTTCAAATCCCGGTTCGGGTACGATTGAATTTTTCTAACTTAGATTTTCTAGTAGTGGCTCAGAGTCTGCATCTGTGCCCGCTGTATAGCAGTAGTCTCGCCATCTATTCAATTGTGGAACGTAAACGTAACAGGTGAAACGTGGGAATGTACTACACTCATCTGCCTACCTCTTCGGGGGTTACAGGCGTAAAGATGTTTCACTATTTACCAGTTGTCTGGTTCCTGTAGTATGTACTAGCCTTCAGAAGTTCGGGTGCAGATGGTCATGTGAAAGTCGTCGTAAGATATTGATATTGCTCCATTGGATATTGGTAATACCCAAGTCCGAAAGAATATAAGAAGACTGTTAATAATGTTAGCAATTGTGACCGAATGTTTAACTTCATAATTCTGATATTTTTAATATGACAAATCAGTATAACACGCTCTCATATTCATATAGGTATATCAAAGACAAGCACGTTCAATGCACCTATGACAACAGTATTTATTAAAAAAACACGCCTGTAATCCCCGAAGGGAAAGGCAGAGGAGTGTAGTACACTTCCGCGTTTCACTTAATTACGTTTAAGTCCCATGGAATAGGCGGTGAGCCTATTGCCATTATTTATTAATTTATTAATAGTTTTTATAAATTTTTTGTGCAGTTTCCAGGTCCTAATTCACAAGCTGGCGTTCCCGCTCTTTGCATTTATGCGTCATTTTAACGAATCGAATTCTAAGATGGCCGCCAGTGTCTCAAAATAAAGTGAAATAAAATAATATAAGATAAAAATAATAATCGACCCATTTAACAGTCCACTGTTGGAATGTGGATCTTCTCTCATATAGAGAGGGTTAAGACCATACTCTGCCACGCTGGCTAATTGCGGGTTGGCAGACTTCATACACCTTAGATTTTTTTTTTATATAAATAGTATATCCTCACAATGTTTTCCTTCACCGTTAGCAAGTGATATATAAACTTAAACGCACTGTTGTAAGAGGTGGGCGCCATGGATTTGAACTCAGCACCCCCGGAGGGAGAGGCTGAATTTTAACCAATAGGTTATCACTGCCAGTAAATAAAAAATAATTCTTTCAGCGAAAGTCATCATTAAACCCTTCTGTAATAACGTGTTAGTTGAGTGAATTTTTTTTTGACACATTTTATAACTTAACGCCATTTAACTAATTGCTTCATACTTCATGAATTTCTTAAGACATTTTGTTTTCAACATTCGTCTACTGAACCGATATTATTTTTCTACCTATATTAAAAATTATTTTTTACTTTTTAGTTCGACGTGCTTTAAAGCGTTTTTTTAGGTTTGTTAAAACTATATTTATTAATAAACCACTTCAAACTATCTCTGAGCGTGAATAAAATGTTTTACGTATTTTATATAGAATAGTGTTTCTTGATTTCAGCTGGCAGGCTTGTCGCTACTGGGGCTGGGTGTGTACGTCCAAATCCAAGCAGAGTCGGTGGTAACCATCGCAGATGTGTCCATATCTGTGGCCCCTATCACCGCCATGGTGCTGGGCGGCGTCGTCTTCCTCATAGCGTTCTTCGGTTGTTGTGGCGCTGTTAGAGAAAGCAACTGCATGCTGGTCACGGTAAGGATAAAGAAAAACAGTAATTTAAAACCGTAACATCGAAACCTCCAAAATATATAAAAATTAAAATTATTTTGCGTGGTAAAAACTAGTGGCAACCCTATTGGCATCAATCTCTACTTTTCACTTTATGTTTTTTTAAATATCGTCTGCTGTAAGCTATAGGGCCGGGTTTCATAGGCAGCACAGTGTGGCACAGATACTGAAGATTTTACTCCGTGGATCAATTAAATTATTTTTGATAATTTCTCGGCAGTCTAATTAATCCTTTACCGTGCCCTGCCATTAATGAGTACCGACCGTTCCTCGTCTTCCAAAATATGGTGCCCTGTACACTTATTGTTAGATTTAAGTACATGAAAAGGTTCCATCTAATCCGAGTATCGGTCGGGAAAAGGGAGATTTTAATATGATGTCATTTTCCACAAGAAGTGAACTCTGCAGCTTATTTAGGTTTAACTCCAAGAATAATCTATCTTCTTTTGTCGCGTAGTATTAAGACCTGACAATGCAAGCCCTTCTTGTCCAATAGATGTTGTATTTAAACGTTAAACCTATATTGGCAGATTTTCGTCACCACACAAGATGACATCGAAAAATGTATGATAGAAATTAATACACAAATTAATTGTATAGCATTATTTAGAAGAAAGAATCATTCTCACTATATATTATGAAATAACTTGCTTTCACCATATGAATGAACGCCTTGATTAAAAATAAAATAATAAAAAAAAATTATTTTGATGAACGCCTTAATTAAAAATGTATCGGCTAAACTGACGTACGTTTTTCGGGATGGCCCGTCTAGTTTCGGACCTGTATGAGTTCTTTCCTCATGAGCTTCCGTCGCTTGCAGCGTGGTCGCGACGGAGAGACGGAGTCCCCGTCGCGTCTGTGTATAAATAGTCACGAAACATTTATTAGTAAAAAAGAACACCTTTATTATGATATGTTAATATAGGATTTTGTGATGAAATATTTATTGGATTAGGTGTTTTTTTGAAAGTACATATGTACGTAACTCGAACCCAGACCCAGTAACATTTATGTAGATATTTGATAAAAAATCAACCTATTGACTTTTTAAACGATAATAATAAATATAGTATAGTGTGTGTTTACCGTACGCACACTCAAACGTTTATCTAATCTAATTGTGTTTAATAATTGCACAGATTCTGATTTATTTTAACATGTAAACGCACATAAATTTTGTGGCAAGTAATATGTCAATTAAGAAGCAATAAATACTCATGAATTACTATATTTTACTAATTTAACAAAGATCTTAGCTTATATATAGATTTTAAGATACTTTTGTATTAATTTAAAATTGTAGCGAATTTGCGAGGTTTGAAATATCTTCTGTTTCGTTTGTCGAGTAGCTGCAAACGTGACTGCTGACCGAGAGGCCCTGGATTCCATCCCCGGGCCGGGCAATAGTTGGTTTTTCTAACCAGAAATTGCTAGTGGTGGCTCAAAGTCCGAATTTGTGCCCGGTATATTGCTATAGGTTCACACCCTATTCCAATGCGAAACGGAGGTATTTAATACACTCCTCTGTCTGCCTCTTTGAGGATTACAGGCATGATGTTACATTTTTTTATGTGTCACAATTCTAATATAACGATTAAAGTATTTAAAAACTCTAAAACTAGGTACCGTAAAAGAACTTGCTAATGTTGGAAATGTTCATGACTTTTTCAAATGCTAGTATCTAATGTTCTGTGTGTGCTTTGCTTTCAGTATTCCATTTTTATGTTGCTGTTGATGATCGTCAAGATAACACTTGCTACGCTGATCTTCGTGAAGATGGACGATCTGGTCTCTGGAATGGGCCGCTGGTTAGACGAGGCCTTCAAGCGGGATCAAGCCAGTTTTCACGAAATCGAAAGAACGGTAAGCTTTTCTATGCTCAATTATTGGATTAGCTTTTTATATTTATAACGCGATCCGCACCCTCGCCCGCCATGTTGAGAAATTGTCGACCAGGCCCAGCTCGGGGGATATTAGCAGTCAAAAGATCTAGTCAGATTTTGGCTAATCGCTAGAAAATAAATCAGGAGTCAGTAAATTAATTTCAAGCGATTAGCGATTAAATTGAAGGCAATATTCTTATTTTTCTTTCAACATAAAGTGTTATAGTTTAGTGTAAATTACGTAATACTGGTGATTTGGATGGCAACACACTGGAGCAAGATTTTTGTCGTATATTATGGAGTGAAGTTAACAGAGATGGTGCAAAAAGTTAGAATAAAAAAAAAAAAGCCTTAGAAGCCAAGTCCTTACAAGCTGCTGTAATGCTTGTTAAGTCTGCGACCCTACTTAGGCGACACGGCGGAACATATTTTAACAATTCTGCCTGAGAAGAGATTGAAATCTATCAATGAAATGACAAAATAGTTGATAATGATGATGATAGCGATTATCCTATCAGCCTAAAATATACCTTCTTTGGGAATTCAATCGTGAAGTCTTTAATCGTGTTTACAAAAGGAACGCTCACTGTTCCATATGAGACGTATAACATATGTATCTCACGAACCTTGGGGGTGTTTGACACTACTCTGTTTATCTCTTTTGGGAAATATAGGTGTGATGTTATGTGATCTCATTCGTTTTGTATATTTGTTTGTCAACCATCATTATCGGCCTATTTCAGTCCACTGCTGGACGTAAGTCAGAGCCAACGAGTGCCATGGTGCCCTGTCCTCGGCTTGCTTATATATTTGTTTATAAAACAATATGTGTATTTTCAGTTCCAATGTTGTGGTCCACGTGGCGCCCTCTCATACCTGGCGTTGACCCTTCCCGACTCCTGCTGCGCCGTGCCCACCTGCACCATCGCCAACGCGTATGAAGGCTGCCAAGGCAGAGTGTCTGATTTCTTCGTATCCTATGGACATGCTATTGGCATTCTCGCCATCGTAGTCGCGTCTATTGAAGTGAGTTTTCTTAAGCCATATTTATTTTAATATTAAATATGCTATGTATACATTCCACACCATACATCAAAAGTATGAAATGAAAACTAATTTATTTTATTGTTGATGTTATTTTACCTCCCGAATAAGGAACTTTTATATTAACGAGTTATCTCGACGCGATAACGGTGAACTGACTACACAATGATAAAAGTGATGCGACATTTTGTACGTAGCCGTACAATATTGAGTAGAGATTAATTGGAAGAAGTAGCGGCCAAAACACGCTACCCGAAAAGTATTTCTACCAGTAAATGGTGGTTTCTACTTGTGTTAAGTATGCGCGTAGCAAAACTGTCCATACATATGTATATTTCGACCTATCCGTAGAATAAAGTTCCATAAGAACATGTGACCAACACACTTTTTCTTTATTTTTCAGACTG